>JAUUEB010402530.1:0-12137 GCA_032362205.1 Clione limacina
CAGTCTTGTTTTGGGGCAACGTCTCACGGCGTGACACCATTACTTTGGTCTTCTTTATGTTGACCCTGAGACCTTTTTCCCCCATCTTGTAACTAAAGCAAAATCAAGACAGACTGAATGCTTTAAAACATGGTTCTTCACATAACGCAAGAGAAAAAAAGTCAAGTGGCATCACATCTGGGCTTCAAGCTTGCGAAGCAACTGGTCAGATCCAAAAGTGCAAAATTACTGATTTACCACATGTCTTCCTTTTAACATTGGTTTTAAGAAACCAAAAGTAGTCTAGACGTAGCTCAGATATAACAAAAACCATAATAACTTCCTATGGTTTTGCAGAAAACCAGAAATATATATCATATTTACTTTTTTTTAAAATCAAACTTTAAAAACAGGAATGAAAAAAATTGGCTTGTATATCAAAGAAATGCTTACAGTTTTGTATAAGTTTGACAATGTCACTGTGGTCAGTAGTAAGGACAACATTATCATTAACTGATACCAGAATCTGACCTTCTACTATGCCAGCTTTCTCTGCAGCACTCCCTGTGGGAAAATAAGAAATAAAGTATTTTCAAAAAGGAATTTTTAACATCATTATCTATAGTCCATGCTGACATGGCAAGCCACAGGTTAGAATTAGCTATACAATTGCCAATCTTCAACCATCTCAATCCTGGGCAAAAAAATTGACAAAATAAATATCAAGAATAAGAGAGCCCTTTGAAGTGTAATTCTTAAAATAATGATTTGATAAAATCAAAAGTTAATTTTCAGCAGTAACATACTAAGCTGAAAACAAACTTGTTTTATTGTACACATTTATTGTATTTTCATGCTAATTATCCCAGCCCCATTGAAAAAGGACAAGAAATACTGACATTTTGGCACTCAAAATGGTTCTTATCTTTTAGTAGTTGTCATTATCATCTCAAAATTGCCAGTTATTCATCTGCTATTAATCATCACTGCAGGAAAATCCTGACAGGGACAGTAGATGCCTAACGGGTCAACTTTACATTGATACATTTGATCTCTTACAGGAACATAATTATCCAAATCCCATTATTGTAGTCTTATTTGATGTCTTACTAATTATATTACATTTCAGCAAATCTAACTTAAATAGATCACACAATTTTGATGTACATAGAGTTGAAACATGACCACTAAACAGATTATTCCTGGTTACAGCTCAAATGTGAGACACCAATCATTCTGAAATGTTTTTCTTTTAATTTGTTTTGGGATTCTAAGGAACATTAAATGGTTGTTTTCCACAGGTTGAATATTCTTTACTATTATATTACAAAAAACATTTCTTATCAAGTGATTAAACGTCCTCCCCCCAAAAAAAATAACAATTGACCTGGAAAAATATTGGAAACATTTCCTGATTTCAAAACAAGGGAGAACTTTTTGTCTTGCGATGACAGACAATCACATGACAGGATATCCATGTCAAATGGTTTTACAGTATTTGACATTCCTTTATATTTTTGCACCCCTGTTTAATCAGTTTCCCTCACAAGAGGAATGAATTGCAACTTGATGAAACACAAATCAATTTACAAAAAAATTATTAACAACTGTCTATAAAAATGAAATAAAATTTAACTCTAACAAATACAAAAAAAGCATTTAACCCATTTTTTCTTGTGAAATAATCTTTGACGCATTTCTCAACAGTTTCAACAACAAAATGTTTTAATTTCATATAAAAATATTTTAACATAAATCATGTTAACTTAAATCAACAACTAAAGCCTGCTGAATAGAATGTAGTTAATGTGATTCACTAACTGACCAGGGTCAACAGATGTAATATAAGCTGGGTGACTGTCCAACAGGTGTAATCCTAGGTCAGTGCTGTCTGCTGGTCTTTGGATAACAACCATTTTGTCCTGATCTGAAATGTAAGCAATGAGAGGTGAATTATCATAAATGACAGTAGGTCAAATATCTCATAGTATAGCCACATTGTTGGATATCAGCTGTGAGTCACCTTTCCAGGGTGACTGCCAGTCCTCTCAATTTTGTTCCAGGGCATAGGCTTATTTCCAGGGGCGTGCATATTCTTTTTAGTAACGTCCCACATTTCAGTAACAATACCATTGGATAAATAAAGGTTCCAGGGGGCTATGTTGATTTCCAGAAGGGGAAGGCATCAGACTTATTTCCACTAATCATTCCTGTTTATCATAAAATAGATCAGCTTAATAAAAATGTATGAGAATCAGTAGCAATTTGGTGATAGTATCTGACTCCTGAGTGGTAGATAATGGGTTTGATCCCTTGTCGGGTCAGTTATTTGATTTTTTTAAATTTCAAATTACAGTTGAATTTGCTCAGCGGCCACCTACGGTAAGAGGCCACCTTTGAGCATGACCATTCAATTTTATTCTCTCTAAGATTCTTTTAATGCAAAATTGCTGTAAGAGGCCACTTGCAGTAGGAGGCCAATCTAGCTGCTGATAATCTCTGGCCTCCAAGAGCAAGTTCAACAGTATACTTTGATTAGTTGACTTCATTTAGCAGAATCAAACTACATTACATACTCATATATATTTTTGTTTAACAAGCTTCCTGGTGCTTATGTTCACCCTAACAACAGCTGAAATATGACTTCAGAATGTACTCTTATATTATGACTGCTTGTGTAAAAGTTAAGGTAGAACATTTCGGGTTTTGCCCAGGTGGCGCTTTTTATTTTGCTTCCTTCAATTCTAGTCCACCAAGGGATCTCCAACCTGCACAACACTGGTCTCAAGGTTAATGTTCCCAAAAAACTGTTGTATGTGCCAAGGGCACTGATACTACATTAAACGAAACAAACTTTTTACTTTATAATAAGAATTTACTTTTTAAAACTTTCCTCACTCAGCGTGGCATTGAACTTTTGGTCTCACTGGATAAACTGTACTGCACTGTAACATAACATTCATCCCATTCCATATAACAACTTTTTAAATTGGTAACTAAGCAGCCATTTAACCAAATGCCAAGCATTTGGGAGGGATTTTTACTAAGACTGGTGAGTGAAGTATCTGTATACTGAACTGTGATATTTGGTTCAATAACATATACAATAATTTAATCTTTAAAATAATATCAGATTTATATAATCATTCATGTCAACTAATATATTGTATATAGTCTTGTTGCAAAAAAGTCAGCAAAAATTATGAGAAAAGGTCATCTTCCAGATAAAGACAGACTCTAAAATATTCTGGTATTGATTGATTCCAGGAGTCATTGCTTGAAATCAAAGAACACATTTGACTTACCATAGACCTGGGAGGACATGCGATGATATTCCTGCTGACTGTCTGCCCGTTGGATGAGGCACTTCCTACGTGACACGTAATGATTTTTGAACTCAGATTCAGAGGCAGTCGTAGTCACAGAGTCTGAGCGTCGATGCTGTAGTGGCCTGGCACAGATTGGCAGCTCTGTGAACACATCTTCACCTGAATGACCATGAAAAAGAAATAAGTTCACTTCAAATCATAATCACTTGGTCATTCCTTACTATAATTACGAATTTTTGTTTCTAAAAACTTTGTTTTGATTAAAATTCAATTCATTTAAATGACATGAATTATGAAATAATTGGGATATGCAAGCCTTTTATTAATATTATCCTCTAGATTGTACATTCCAGTATGAATTTACAAAATGTCAAAAATATGACCAATAATTCAAAGAAAAATGTGTCACATCATGACCAAGTCTAAAATAGCAGTTCATAACATTTCTCACAACTGTTATGAAGTTAATATTGAGAATTATTCATTCATTGTGACTAATATTTTCAGTAATCATAATTATTATTTCTATCTCTGATACAATTGAAGTATCAAAAACTTGGTAGTATTGTTACATGGAGTTGTGGTACTTTTGTGTATAATACTTATCTTACAGTAGGACTCCTAGGGTGGGCTTATTTATTATTAAACAATATTTTAAATGTTGTTTTGAGAAAACCTGTATCAAATATGGAAGATTACTTTTCAAATAATATAGATAGAAGGCTCTGAATATTCTTCAAATCTTCAGATTAAAGAATACAACAAAACAAACACCTCTATTGACCACACTAACTTTATTCGGCACTGAAAAATTAAAACTTTAAAATGTGGCATAGCACCTTGTACTTTAAAGGAAACATATACACTTAATATATTTCTGAGCCACGCTTTCAGAAATTCCCCAAGCACAATAATGATTCTTCACATTCATACCATACAGATAAGAAACCTTTTTAGAACAATACTGTGCTTGCTAAGGAAGTTTGAAAACCAAAGGATTTCAGTAAGTCTAAGAGATATATTTCTCATTACTCACTTGGTCATCTTTCTTTTTCTAGCTTGTAACCACAGCTCTTAAAATTAAAGTTTTAAGTGTTTAAATGCTATTCTTGTAAGAGAAAAGTAAAATGAATTTGATTAATTCAAAGAAATTCAGGGACCTTTTGTCCATTCTGGGATTAAAGACTGTCTCACTCACAATCAAGGGTGATCTATACAGGAGGTGTATACAACCTGTGCTTCTGTATGGGAGTGAAACATGGCCTTCAAAAACAGAGGTTATTCAAAGACTTGCCAGAAATGTAGTCTCTAGTCTGTTGGATGTGTGGTGCTACCACAAGAGATGAATTATCCAATGAAGAACTAGTGTCCAAAGTTTGGGTTACCCCTATCGCAGAGCTAATGCGCTGGAGTAGGCTTTATTGGTATGGTCACGTGGCAAGAAAAGATTAGTGCAGAAGGTTAAAGAGAGTAAAAAGAATGGAAGTACTCGGCTGCCTAGACAAGGGCCATCCTCCCAAGTAATGGAGTGAGACTTTAAGAGAGGATTTCAAGACCAAACGGCTTACTCCAGAGATGGTACAAGATCATCACGTTTGGCGTAGAGCGATTGCATTGCAAAACGTCTTTAACCCATGTGGTACATATGACTACGAATATGGACGTATGACTATAAATTATGATGATGATGAACACCTTCACTTACTTCTGGGGCTGAGAAGTTCATCTAACTGCACAACATCATACTCATTGCTAGTATCTGTGACAGATTCCCCTGTTGAGGTTGTGACAGATTCCCCTGTTGAGGTTGTGACAGATTCCCCTGTTGAGGTTGTGACAGATTCCCCCGTTGAGGTTGCAACAGACGACTCTGATGAACTTGGTAGCATCAAATTTTTTGTACTTTGCATATTAGATGTGGTTGTGGTAAATTCTAAATCTCCTTCCTTGCTGATGTGTATCCAGCGAGAACGGCGATAGCTTTCTGCGTATATTCCTATGAAAGAAGAAAGTCACATGTCAGCCAAAAACAAAAATAGAATGCTAAATGAAGACTTATCCTAACTAACAACAACAAAAGTAGAAAGAATCTTTAGTGGTCACTACATACTGGTGAAGCAAAAGGGAAGTAGTATGAAAGCTCTTTTCCACAAGTTTTGACAAGAAAATTCATTTTCAAAAAAGTGCCACAGACACAATCTTTATATTGTCACTTCCAGTCTCATTAATCAACTGATATAAGACTATTTATATTTCAAGGGGAGAGAACAATCTTATCTAGACTGGCTTATCTTTGAGTACTGGCATTTATGCCAGGTTAGTGGTTAAGCATGCTCTTGTATCTTCTAAAGAAGTTTGAGACAACTCTTATCTCAGTTATTGTGTGCCAACCTCTCTCTCTCACATATAAAAACAGGAAGCACATAAACAACACAATGACAAACAATCATTACCAAGACAATAATAACTTAATAACAACTGTAGTGATAATATTGGTGACGTCATAATAACCAATCTCAATTGGATTTAAAGCTTATAATGAAGCTTCTTGTCCATTATGTAACTTTCCCATTGTGTAATAAGTGATGAACATAAAGATCTGAAGAGGAGCTATTTTATAACCACCGTAAACATCCCAAACACTAAACAGTGGGTATAGGCACATGAGAACAAATAAAAAAAAATGTTGCATCTATTTTAGATTGGCATAAGAATGGTGAGGTTGAAGGTTGCTGGATCAATGATAATTATAAACATGATGACATAACGGATGTTTATCAAAGAACTAAAATACAGACAGTATAATTTTTATAAAACTCAAGAATTTTAACAAAACAGCTTACCAACATCTTCATCAGATGAGTCATCACTGCCAATCTCAGCAGATGGATTCCTAACCAGCTTCTTTCTTCTTTGAACCTTATCAGACCCAATACTTCCAGGAATCGGAGAAGCTAGTGATTTTATATCAGCTTCTTCCTGTGAAATACTTGCAGGAGAAATATCCTCAGGTGTTACTGAAATTTTATCTGTTAAAACACTTTGACTGGCAACAGTACATGCTGCCAAGAGACCGCTCAGATGGTCAGACTGGTCACTACTTTCACAATCCACATCCTCAATATTAACACTATCATACATATCATCACTACTGTTCACTTTGGAACAACCAAGCCTTTTATCATTTGATAAGGAATCAACTCTGTCCTCATCTTGATCCTCCTCATCATCAATAGAAGTTTTACCAAGACCAATTTGATCGCCAACCATATCACTAGGCGTGTACATATTAACATATGTGTTGCGATCTAAGGAAGTTTCCTTTATCTCCCCATAGTTATGTCCCTTCATCTCATTGAGGTTTATAGTGAACACATGATCTGCAGGAACATGAGTCCGGTCGTTCTCAGGCACACAGCTCACTCTAGTCAGCTCAACTGATATTTCAGACTCTTTAGTTCTTGATTCTTGTTCTAAATCATCCCTCTTCACCCAGATGTCATCACAATTATCCACTTCCTCATAATTATTTGAGTCTCCAATTGTACTAACAGGAAAAGAATTACAGGCTTGTTGATTTCCTGAGTTATGAACACATAATGATTTATCAGAAGAAGAAAGTTGAGAACTACACATGGCACTTGAGCATTGACTAGGAGAGTCAGTATTTTTTATGTCTGCTACATCACATGAATCTATAATTGAGCCATTTTTAGTATTATCACAACCTTTGTTAACCTCAACGGGTTCATATATATTCATGTCAATCTCTGCTTGTTCTACTGAACTTGCAGTATCGGAATGATTTTTGGTTAGAGAGTCAGTATCAGATCTTGAGCATTGATCAGTGGAAGAGGAAAGTGAAGAAGAAAATCCTTTGACTGAATTTGTACTTATCCCGCTTATCCCCGAAGACGTAAATTCCACATCATCGTAAATGTTTGAATCATTATCCTCTGTATCATTCTGAAAGCTTTTTAAACTGTGAGCATTACTCACTCTTATCACAGGTTCAAGATAAGCGGCCCCTCTTTCCCTGAGGGCCTCGTCATCATTCTGAACGAAACTTTCATATAAAGCACCAGGTCCTTCGTCACAGACATGACGTTCTAAAGAAGCAAAACCTGAATCTTTGGAATGAAGACCTTCTAGAAGCCTATCATGAGACTCCCCAACAAAGTTGTTAGGTCCTCTAATACTATACTGGGTCTCAATAACCAAATCATTCCCGTTATCATCATCACAATCATCTTGAGCAGTCACAGACACTTGGTTGACATTTGCGTAGATAGGACTTGCCCCACGTGTGTCATCTTCCTGAACATCATGGTTCAAGTCTTCTAGACGAGATGCTGGATTTTCATTCAGAAAGCTAAATGCTTCACTGACAACAGATGTTGGATTCCTTTCTTTAGACCTCTGGCGATGTTGACGAATTCTGCAACTGTCACGACGTAAAAGTGGTGAACCACCAGTTGCGTCATCTTCATGTAAAGAATTGTCCCCTGCATCTAGGTGGGCAGCCATTATTACTTGTGCTCTTCTTTCAGGCCATCATCTGCAAAAATGAACAATGTATTTATTTAGAAAATCTTATTTGTATTTGAAATACAAAAAACAAAAAGATGGCAAAGAATGCCTCTGTCTTATTAAGAAGATCAATATACATATATCATGATAGAAATTCAATTTAACAGGGAATAACATTGTTTCCTACTAATGACTTATACATTAGTAAAAGATGAAAAATGTTTTTATATTTAATGGTTTGGGGTAATTACAATTTGTTATTGGTTAATAATAAAAAAAAACCACACACATTGTATTACTCATCCTGACTTTATCTGGGGGTTTTCATGGTCATTGTAGCTTTTTATAACCTTTCTTTAAAAAGCTTTTTATAACCTTTCTTTAAAAAGAGCTCTAAGGAAAAAAGAACAGTTTCATCACAGCTCTGTTAAAGAAATTGTATTACACATGTAGGGATAACCCAAGAAGCAGAAACGATAATCAATTTTGACGGATAGCTAAAATAAATCTAGGTCCTATTTTGACAATCGCGCTACAATATTAAGAACATTTTGTTTTCTGCCATATTTTGAAGTAGGTAGTAACATCTAGTAATATGAACCATTACCATGTAGATCACAGGCTTGATGCAGCTTAAACTACTGCAATGATGAATTAAAGATTTGGTTAGAACAGACACATAGAACTCTTAAGTCAATTTTGCTGACTAATGACAAACAATGAAAGTGCTCAGAATGAGAATGGATTGAATTGTAAATGAAAGATGTTGATCAAGCAAATTACGAATGTGTTTTTTTTTAGCCACAACCATTAATTCATGAGTTTTAAGGTTCAGCTAGACTGTGCTGTGACGTCATCAAGAACCCATCTCACCACTTATAATGTAAAATTTATGTTAAATAGACTTGTACAGGGATCATGCAAGTGTGAGTATTCTAAACAAATATAAATGCTTGCATAACTACTGTACGAGTAGTAATGCAAAATTCCCAGTTTAATTTAATGTTGCAAAGTAAAGCATGGCAATTGTCAGTGAAATTGGAAAGGCTTTTATATATTATCATTTCTATAACTATATTCTACATTTGGTGAGCCAAGAAACCAATTAAAGACCCCAAAAACTCATCCAAAGTCACCAAAAAAGTTGTATCTGATTTAGTTTGAACATAAAGATGCGACCATTTTTAAAATTATCAAAATCAGTGAGATGGGATCTTAATGTAAATCACAGCAAAGCTTGACCTCATTACTTGAGAACTAATTGTTGTAGCGCAAAAAATTACATATTTGTTATGTTTACATGCTCAAGATACTTCAAGAAACAAAAATTTAACTTCTTGGTGACATCTAAAGACATGATACACTAACTATTTTGGGGGGAAGCGAGGAAGAGGTATTCCAAGACGACTAGGGAGAATGTCATGGAAGTCTGGGTGGAAGTTAGTATGGCACCACATCTGACAGCCAAAAAAATGTTGTGTTCATGCTTATTCCATGACGTAAGGCTAGAATTTTCATTTTTCAAAATGTCAATTTCACCCAATTCAACTATATGTTTTCAAAGTACACATACTGAAGTGTCAGAATCAAGTTGAGTTTTTCAATTTGAGATAATCATTTGTAAATATCAGTGTACAAACTTAGGCTTTATTTTGATTCCTCTTGTAGTGAAATTGAAGAATTCTAATGAAGAACCTCCTTGTGGCTTCCAGTCAAGCTTATAATACCTTTTTTTTTCTTTAAATACAATCAAATTGCCTTGATTTTCAATATTGTAAAGTTTCATTAAGGTGCAAGGTAAAGTTGATATTTATGGTTTAAAAATGTGATCATAACATAAAGTGATCCACATAAGAGAACACACATATATAACAATTTTATCCACAACCTCAAATGACAAAACGATAAACAATCATTTGGGTTTATAAAAACAGGTATCTTTATTGAAAACAAAAGTATAAATACTTTGTTAACACATTCTCTATTGTTTGGGAGAAAACAGCTGGTGATCTACAAAATGTAATCATGTCACCCTGACAGAAGAACACAAAAATTGTTACAAATATTTGACAAGATAAAGAGAAACCCAATTTTAACAAGTTGACTTCTGTTATGTTTTATTTCAAAATCAACACCCAATCAATGATATGATAAACTAGTTTTCTTATCTTATAATAGATATTATCATGAGGCTGGCATGTTTTTTTACTAAGAAAGCTTTCAATTTGCAAAATAAAACATTTTATAGTCTAGGAAACAATCAAATATGATGGAAATAATGTTGATTTGAACATTTTTAGAACAAAAAAACATTTTTATTTACATTTTCAAGATTTTGAACTATGTTTTTGCTCTAACCCCTTGTTAAGTAGACAATTTATGGTAAAAACCAACTAAATAATATCTTACATCGTCAATATTTCACACTTTTTAATTATATTAGGATTGAACAATGGTTTGAAAACAATTTCAATCAAAAACAATTAAGAGAATAAATAGTATTTTGCTATATAATCACACATAATACTTGGGTAACTTTTTGGATAGAAAATATTATACAAATGGTCTGGAAAAGACTAGACTGGATCAATGTCATTTATATTTTTTTTTATACAAAACTGTCAATAATTTAAGTCGTCATCATTCAACCTAGATGTTCCTGGTGATAAGTCTAAGTGGAAAGGTATAGTCTTGGCAAAAACTTTTATTTGCAACCATTTTCTATGCATTCTGAGCACTTTTACTTTAAAAAAATTGGTGAACTCTGATGTCCAAAAGTCAAGATGATCTTTGTGATTGAAAAATTTTGTTTCTTAATCCCTAAGGATCACTAAAAACCAAACTCAGTAGAGGGGGCTGCAAGGGAAAAACCCCCGAAAGTAATTTTGTATATTAGACATGGGTACGAAGCTGGAACTCACAAAGCCTTGACACATCACGGAGCCAGCATCTCAAAACATCACAAAGCCGAAGCCGGCTCTAAAGAATAACACGAAGTCGGAGCCTTTATTTTTAGAAAACTCTATAAAAAGGTTAAATCATCCTATTTCAGTAAAACAAAGTGTTGTGTACCTTGTTAACAGTGTCTAGTTAACATTTTAATACTTTTCAATGGATTTGGAGTAAGAAAAACTTTATTTAACATACCCCCTAGTGTGAACACAACCAGAGGGCATGATTTTAAATTGTAAAAAGAAAATTAAAAACAAATTTTAGCAATTTCTCCTTTACTCAAAGAGTTATGACACATTGGAATGAACTAACTACTAACACAGTAAATGCTACTAACATAACTGATTTAAAAAAAACTCCTTGATGAGAATCT
This sequence comes from Clione limacina, assembly GCA_032362205.1. NCBI lineage: Eukaryota > Metazoa > Mollusca > Gastropoda > Pteropoda > Clionidae > Clione > Clione limacina. The sequence goes on from JAUUEB010402530.1 coordinate 11,164, forward strand.
TTTAAACCTACATATATCTACGACTAAAGGACTGTTTAAGCCACAACAATTTTAATGTTCAAAGCACTATCTAAAGAACGGATCAAAAAGGCTACAATGGCCATACTTAGTAGAGATCCATTATTCACTACAATACATTGACTGACACATGTGTTTTTAAGACCGAATTAGATTTTAATTTGCCGCATTAACACTTGGCCATCGCGCATTGAGACAATTTGTACTGTCCCTATAGAAGGAATCTTTTGCCACTCCATCGGGTGGATCCCCTATGTGCACCCGTACCTATGTCTACATGTGTAAAACTGTGCCTATTTGTGTAAAGCTATGTCTACATGTCTAAAACTGTGTCTTCATGTGTTTAGGAGATGCCTTCATCTGTAAAACTATGTATAAGGATGTTAAGGTGTGCCAACTGCCAACAGGTGTAAAACTGAACCTTCCTGTGTAAAATTGTGCATGCATGTGTAAAACTGTTCCTACATGTGTTAAGCTATGTCTACTCTCACCTTCCTTATTAACGTGCCAGCTTAGACTGTGATTTTCGGTAATTTGCCGATCGGCATGGGCAGGAATTCGAGTGCCGAAATTCGAAAACCTGGCACGTTTATTAGACAGACAAATCGGTGTGAAACATGCCGGTCGGCATATGTGCATAGATAGTATATAGGTTTATTTAGATCTAAAATCTATGCATGTAAAATTTGATAAAGATCTGTCGTTGCTTTTAGAAGATACCTCTCGCAAGTACGTCATATTTTGATCAACGCAGCCATAACTGATGTCAGATGACGTGCTAGTTTCGATATGAATGGCGGTTGATCGATTGTGTTGTGGTCGGCTCAGATCATAGTTTTTCAGATAGTCTTTTGCTGTTATTACTACTTTATTTTATTGTTTATGCTTTTGATTTTAAAATTGGGTTTATATTGTGTAAAATAATGCTATTAAATGGATGATTATTTACCTCAAAC
>JAUUEB010402641.1:0-12137 GCA_032362205.1 Clione limacina
CCTCTCACTTCTGCTAAAGCTGATCGATTGGTTCTTCTTTTTTTTAACAAAAAGCAAGAGAATCAAAATAAATGAAACTGTTGCAAAAAACTTGGCCTAAAAATCAATTAAGTCAATATTTTCTTCAGAAAATGGTCTTTTCCGATCTCGGACATCAACAAAAATATTTCGCTCTTTTCGGTTAATAAAAATATTATTATTTAATATTATCATATTAATATCATAGTGAGAAAAAAAAGATTATGAAGAGAAGCCGACACTCGGGTCAACTTTCACTTAAGGTGTATAAATAACAAAGTACCTTTTAAGTCGTAGTATGGCTTCTGTTACGTCAAAGGGAGCAGACACGTTTGGAGTAGTCACTAAATTTAAACAAATAGCTTACGCGGTACAAACAAAAAAACAAACAAACAAACAAACAACAAACACAAACACACATACACACACACACACACACACACACACACACACACACACACACACACACGCGCGCACGCGCAACGCATTGTTTTGGTAGTTATTGTTTTACCATTATATCACACTGTCTTGTTGACCTTACTTGACAGGTAGATCTCTTTAGTCGTACGTAGATCGTTGTCAACAAACCTCCAGGTATCCAGACCCAAAGTGTCACACTAAATCCTTGGTCTATTCTTCTCTGTCACTTCCATTGTGGACCGGGAATACCCATAGATCTATGAGGTATACAAATCACAACTCTTGTTCGATTATAGGACTGACACTCGATCATACATTACACAAGATGTCAGATAAGATGTTATCTGAGCCGCTGATCACGTGACCGGTACTGGACAGTGGTCAATGGGTCGTGTCAAAATAATGGAATGCCAACATGTCTAAGTGGAATATACCATGAGAGCCTTCTCTTAAATGATATTATAAGCATCACATTAATCATGAAGGAAGAACGCTGTTCTGTGAACGTTGATGAATAACAAAGATGGCGATTAAAGCAAATCTTCAAATCTGAAATGATGTATTTGTCTGATTTACAAAATTTGCTCGTCGATTTCTATACCGAAAAGTTGTTTCTAGAACGTTAACATCCGGGCAACTTTTGCTAAGCCGTTTTCTTTTTAAAAATTGTGGCGTCATTGCTCAACGGCAGGCTACTAGGCCCTCAAGAAAGTCATGGTTTGAAACTCACGAAGACATTTGATGTTGTTCCTTGGTATATACAAATTTACTATCATTTCCTTGCTTTACTAGTGGCAATGAAATATATTAAGAATGTTAATGATATGAGTGCCTAACAGAAAATCACAGTTAATGCTTCCGATGAATTAGTGTGCCTACATGATATATCTGTATATTGAAATAATGTGACATGCTTTGGGACAGTTTTTTGAAGCGGATAAAGTTATAAATGTTATTATAGTAAATATTGGTTATTTATATTAAAACTGTCCTCTGACTATAGTTGAAACATGTGATCTCGATTCTTCTTTAACTGGCGAATTTGAAATAACATGACAAGGGTAGCGCCAAAAACACAGAGGATACGAACAGCTTCAAACTGGAAAACTGAAACTTGGATCCATCTGTCTATAAAGGCAATTGAATATGCACCGCTTTAAACGAGATTTTCTATTTGTGTTGCAACAACCAATTCTTGAGTGGCAGTTCCTTTGGCAAGTGCTGCACAAAAGCTTGAAAACAGATGTTTTTCTGCAGCAGCGCCTTTCCTCCCTCAGATCTTTCAAACCAAATTATGTATTGCTCGCCAGCAGCGATGCCAGACATTTATGTACTTGGCTATCTGATCTTATGAATCCACGGAGATGTTGGCCGTCTTCAAGTCGCGTTTCCACACGTCCTTTTACCGTAGCTGTGGGCGTCCTCTGGGTGTGGTTCCTTCCATGAGTTCACAATCATAGAGAATATATTTTTGGATTTTTTCATCTTGCATGCGACGCACATGGCCAATTCAACGAAAGCGATACTGTCTGAGTTGAGTATGGAGGATTGACAGATCTGCTTGCTCGGATACTTTTCTGTTTGAGATATGGTCCTTCCAATCTATTCCCAAAAAAATTCGCATTGGATAGAAAATGCGTAGGCGTTGCTCTTATGAGAGTCTGCTGTCACCACTTGGTGCTTGTGCTTTGGCAAGCAGCCTTATAGCTGTGTTGAGTTCATACATAGTGAGTGTGTCCAGTTCCCCCGTAACGGGTTGCTGTAGAGTTTTAGCAGCGATCAGATTTCATCTTTAGAAATCAGTTGCAGCATTGTGCCATTTCAGTTTGAGATCCAAGCGATCATTAAGGCTATCCTGGAGTTCATGGATAACAGTATTTAAGCGCGGAATACTTTGTGAAGTGGATTTTCTGAGGCTTAAGCCTGATCTGACAGCACCCATGGTCACTGACTACAATATTGTAGCTGTGAGATGAAAGCACACTGTCAAGACCTGACCTTCTTGTGACGATCATGTCTAGCTGATGCCAGTGACTTTGTGCAGTGGTTGTGTCTTGAATTAACTGTTGGTGATAGAACAACTTCTGTACTGTTGTTGGCTTTGTTCGTCGTCTGTCTACTCAAAAGAAGTTAACTTAGGTTTGTATAAAGTGGACATTTGCGTTGAACACACTCATGTTTTCTTCCTTTAAACACGTTAGTTCTTAACCAAAATAATAACCACTATAAAACTTAAAAAGAAATGATTAGTCTATTACAGGTTATCTTGATTGAAACCCCTAATTAAGCTGTAACGTTGATAGTGTAAATCTGTCGCGGTATAACCTACCCTGTTTTTATCAACCTCTCAATCAACACTTAGTTGATTAGTTTGTGTCCTTCTTACATAGATAATTTAGAGCTGAGGCGATCAAAAAGAAACAAATTCTAGTAGTATTGATGGACACTGTAAACACGTTACACCTACCATGGTGTAAAGAAAAGGAAATATTTCACCAAGCCTAAATAAACAACTATTGTAAGTAACTCATCGATTTTTAAGATGATGCTTATTATTCTCAAACTTAAAAAAACAGCCACACATACTGTATCTTAGATGACCTTTTTGCAAATTCTTATTAAAAATCAATTAATACGTAATCTTAAATTAGATGATTACTGTATAAGGTACAGACTTAACAACACAAATATTCGTTTCCGCATCAAAATCTGACTAATAACACGAAACAATAAATGTTATGAGGCCGACAGTCCCAATGTAATGTTCTCAACTTCATAAAAAACGTAATATCCTGTTAAAAGCTGATATATATTTATAACTGTTCTATTTTCTGATTTGTCTTTTTCGTGCATGTTTTCTAGTAATAAGTGATAGCTTTAGACAATGAAGGTTAGCAGTTTATAGGGTTATAATTCGTAAGTACTGAGGAGTTAAAAGGGAGGTGTGAACAAATAAATGAAAGGGTAGAAACACTACTTGCTCTTAAACCGTGCATCAATAATAATAAAAAAGAAGTATAAAAAATATGTACATGCTTTAAGGGTCTAATTAATTAATGTTTGTTATTAACCTACACCTATTGATCTAGTCAGAGTTCAGAAGTGTCCACACTCTTTCCAAATATCTGGGCATTCCGCCCATACCACCGGTCGATACATGTCAGAATATTTTCTTGACATTGTTTGATAAAAATTACACTGACGAATATATTTATCTATATTCTCTTGATTACATGGATAATCTTTAAATAATGTATTTCTGTAATTTACAGATATTGGATTACAAACCACAGAAAATTCCGGAGTATAGGATTGAAGAAGGGGTAAGAGCAAAAGTTTTTATTTTAAATTAAAAATAATTTGATAGAATACTCTAAATCAATAGCTTTTACATATATATGTCTTTCTTTTTCCTTAATGCATTTTTCGTGTTCTTACGTTATTGTCTTGCTTTCCTCTCTTAAAGCCAATGACCCTGTTTGGTCTTTGGTGATATTTGTCGAAACGATGCAATTTAAATAACAAACATAATTTGGATCATGCTTTCATTACACTTTTTCTCGAACACTCAAAGACTTGCACCAATTGTGAACCAATGTTATTATTTTGGCCAATGGCCTCAGACTGGTTATTTTATTATAACTATTGCAACAATAATCCTCAAAACTAGACTTTGCTATTGTCATGACATATGTGGAACGACAAAGTTATGTATATCTGTAGAACAAAATATATTTTAAAAAAACTCTCCATTTTGAAATAAGTGGTTTCAACTGCAAATAAAAGCGCAATATATTATAAATATATCTAGATAAAATTATCAACTTAAATGATTTATCTTCTTGCCTGTCAATTGTAGATAATATATGTGCACGTGTTCCATAGCGCAGCAGGCTTATGCCAAAGTATGAAGACTTAATGGCCATTTGTCGTACGAGTTAGAAGGGCGTACATGTAAATGTGTACACATAATTAGTTTTGATTAATTGAAACTAATTGACTAAAAAAATGCAATTTATTCAATATGCAGTTTACAACTGCAAGTGAGACCTCAAAAACAATTTAATTTACATACTGTAAACTCTTCAGCAACATTGGAGCAGCTGTTCTCATCACTTATCGGGATTTTGTTTAAACAAAGACATCTCTCGTGTGTTTGGTTCTCTTACAAGTTCTAAAGTTTAAACAACATGGTGTTATGGTAATCCGTAGTTACACAAGTATCTTTATTCAATGTGTACTAGCAGGAACATGGTAAATATTATGATATGTCCTCAATAACCGCATCCTTAGACTGTGGGCTGATGACGTCACCGAGATAATGTTTAATTTAGGGCAAAAGCAAACACTTAGAACAAGGAAGTTATGCAGATTGACAAGGTCACAGAAGTAACTGCGTTGCTTAAACAGATCGTTTTGGACTGAGGCGATCAGGCGGACATGGGGAAATCCCTCCCACAATTTGAGAACCAAAATTCTCTAAATTTGCACCATTTTTAACTAATCTCAAAAATGCCATTCCCTTAATAGTATGCTCTTAATTGTTCTAAATTTGCATCATTTCAAATCAATCTATCATTGCTTTGATAACACCCAAGTTTCACCCCCCCCCCCCCCCCCCCCATTTCAAAATCCTGGCTACGCGCCTGGAGGCGACTGTAATAAAATACTAGTAGTAGTGGTAGAAGCTGCTGCTATTGTTGGATAAGATCCTGATTTCATAGAAATATGAAATTGGACCTTAGAAAGGTAGTTCTTCTAGATGGATGTACGAAAGGATGGATATGCTTATGAAAAGATAGATTGAAAGATAGACACATATATGTTGATAGGCATTATATGGATGGCTAGGTCGGTGGAAAAGTTTAAGAAAGGAATGTGTGAATAACAACATCTTATATGAGATTGGTGATTGGACGAATTGATTGATAGTTTTTTTTCAGATATAAATTAAGGGCCATGTGCCTCTGCCATATTTGAGACATTTCCCATAGATATCTCTCTTACATTCTCCCTAAAGTCATGATAATCTATTGACTACACGTTTCTTAGGTTTTCCCTTTTTTCTCATTCCAAGTGGCATTTTGCCCTTGTGACTTGATACATGGTGAAAAGTAAGCAAATCTATTTTTGAACACCTCCAATATACATCCTGCCATATTGTGATATCACATCTGCAAGGCCAAAGACATAAATATTTGTCGCTACAAACACTATAACATGTTATATTATACACACCAGGTGCAGACAGACTTGTATATATAATACTGATAATATAATGTCAATAGTTGTGTCAAGGTTTTATACAATGTTGTTATTTCATCATCAGTGTCTCTAGTCCCTACACAAAACAGTAAATATACTTTCACTTCTAATATTTCTTTGTTTTCTATTTTTCGCTGGTCCTCTTCATTTAGGGGAAATTTTACATTATCCGATATTTTAAAGCCTTGTTTAAAGTTATTTTTTTAAAGCACTTCAATTGGATTATAACTAACCTTGAGGTTTCGATTATGTTCATGGAGAATGCTACACAAGAATGTTATAAGAAAGGCGTGTCTTTAATTATCATTCCGACCACTGATTGAAGACATCTTTGCAAACCCAGATATATCAGGGATTAGGTCGAATCAAAACGTAGGGTCTTTTGGTACATTAGACCCCCCCCCCCTGGCCAGTCTAACTGGACCAAGCGATGACATAAGTCTTTACATTATCCTGTAAAACAATCTTTTATGATATCATACCTGAAATTTTGTGGCAATTGGACAATTTTTCTTCTTCCGGTACGGGATTTTTGTAAAGCTGTTTTTGTACATTTATTTGGCCGAATTTACCCCGTAATGTTCAAAACAAAGCTCAAGCGGCAAAATATTTTTGGATAGAGGATAATATTGCAAATGACTACCTATATACCCAAAATCATCAAAATCTATTATGTAGTTCCAAAACAGCCTTTAAATGAGTTCATGAAATCATAAAATCTGTTGCTCATTTGTTCATTCTCTTGAAATATGCCCTGCCCGTTTGGATGCTGTCTGAACGTCTTGAGGTAGACAATCTAAATACTGACGTATTCTTTTTAAAAAAAATTATTTCAGATAAGAAATAATAAAGTTTGACAATTAAATATTTTTAATTGTCCTTATATCGTTTTTACTGTGCTGACCATGTGTCAGTTAAAGTCAATGTTATGAAAGGTTAAAAATTATGTTTTTATTAAGTTGTATTCAAATACAAAAAAATATATAAATTACTCAAATAATTTGTTTCACAGCATCACTGTGGTATTCATCTAGCCACATGAACATTTTCATACCTATACATTGTCATTAAAAAGAGTTTAAGCAAGGAGCCAACGCCATTTTGTTTGCAAATTGCCATTTAGAGAAAATCAGTAGCGGATGCAAAATGGCGTACCGGAAGTGAAGTAAAAAAATATGTCCAATTGTCACAAAATGTCAGGTATCATAAAAAATTTGTTTACAGGATAATGTATAAAATCATGTCATCGCTTGGTCCAGTTTAGCTGGCCGGGGGGGGGGGGGGGCTAAGGTTTCGAAGAACAATGTACACTTTCAAAACTATTTTCCAGGGACGATTACGATATTGCACTAGTATACATTTGATGTTATGACAGAGGGTGTTTCATCAAACCAAAGGGTTGCAACTATTTTTTCTCGAACTGTTATATTCAATTTGTCATTTCAAGTAGGATTAATTTAAACTCTAGAAAAAACCCTGATATTAAGATGATTAAAATGTATGGCGATAGTGTTTCGATTGTTCATATCGACATACACTCCTGCTATTTATCTATATAAGCCCCTAATCGGAGTAACACCGGCAGTGTAATACCGAGGTTGCAGAAGGTCGCCCAACAAATTGGTAAACATTGACATAACGCAATGTAGACATGATCTTAACAGGAAGTTGTAAGTTCAGGTAATACCGTAATCTGATGACACATTTCCGTTTGTAACAAACATTGACAAGAAGCGCATTGAGTGTTCACTTAACGTTTGAAAAAATATCTTAATTCCATACACTTGGGGCAAAGAATATATAAAATGTGTCGTCATGGTTTAATTCAAATGGTTTATTAGGCATTAAGCCAAAAATTGCAACATTTGCAATTATATGTGAATACAAAATGGCAATGAAAAGAGAATGTTTGAAGTCACAGTTTCTTGGTTTGACCGAATTAGCGCCCTATTTGAAAAGGAAAAGCTACTTTTGAAGTTGTTAGAACGTCAGATTGCTGACTTTCACAAAGTACTGAAAAGAAAACCTAGGTGACTTTTCATAAATCTGTTAGTTGGAAAGTAATTATGAATTTGAACTTTTGGTCTAATAACAGAAACCTTTTTAACGGCAAATTTTCCGAAAATAAAAAATAACTGGTAAATCTGATTGAAAGCCTAGCAGTGGTCGGTTACATTTCATTGAGAAAGAAGTGTGGATGATTGTTGAACTAACTCTAAAAGAATCCTCTATATTGCTATATACGCTGAGTTCCTAACTAAAAACGCAATTTTTTTCACGAAAAAGTGACCCAAAGTGACTAATTTTTTTCATTGGATTTAGACGTGTAATTTCAACTTAAATGTTGGTACTGAACAATAAGATTCGACAATTTTATTGTTGACCCTATCAGTGGAAATAAACGGCCCATATGACGTCACGGTCAGACTGGACCTCATATCTCGAGAACTAATTATCGTACCGTAGAAAAAATACATATTTGTAATCGTCTCGGCAACACCTTTAATTTGCGACCAGTCTCGATCCATTCTAAGCATATCGGTTTTTTTACCCTTGGTCAGCCCCTTTGGTCAGTTTGCTCAAGTTAATTTTTGGCTTCTTCATTTTTGGTGTCTATATGCCCTCAGGATCTAAGTCAGGTCAAGTCGTGGGGGGTAAAGAGAAATCCTTCGTTCCCCCCCCCCCCTCCCCTAGTATCACCAGCAGTTATTACCATTTACTCAAGCTCCCCAAAGGTTTGTTTAAATGTATAATTTTATCAAAATCATTTTCTCGCATTTTATGTATTGCGATTTTAAACAAGAAAACAAATGAGTTGCATTTTTATATAACGGTAATTGGTTCATTGTACTTAACTTCAAAGAACAAAAATTACCTTCAGCGTAACCCAAATACATAAAAAAGCAGTTGAGTAGTTAGAAACAATTGGGTCATCCTAATGGGTTAAGTAGGTTAAGCTGTTCTGTGAGATGTTGTCAGATATTGCTAAACTGCTCAGGTGTACTATGTCATGACATGTTTACCTAATCAATCTATAACTGTTGATGACAGTGTGGTGTACAGGTAGCGTGCCCGAGCTGTTCGAATCCAACCGCTGCAAATATTTTTTAAACTACCCTTAAACCTTAGAATAGTCTCACACGTGTGAGATATTGATTGAAAAAATAAATAAAGGATTAACAACTCTAACATAAAGATGAATTAATCTTAACGCGGAACCTATTGTAACATTTATTAATTTTAATGTTTTTGCATATTAAGACTTTTATGAATTTCATATTTCAAATTGAATTTTATTTTTTGAATATTAAAATCTCGTTGCATGATCATTCATGACTTTCGTTCATTTTTAATCTTTGTGTGTTGTTCATTAAGGGGCCGCGATTGTCTAGTGGTGAGCGTACACGGCTCTCACCTAAGAGGATGTGAGTTCGGACCCTCGTATTGCCTCTTGTAATTTTCGGTAATGCCTTGGGAAACAATTGTTACATTATTTCCCACTTGTCGCTGCACAGCGTTGACACGAAATTACTTAAAAATTGTACAAAGTGCCCTCACGGGACATAAAAAATCCTTCAGGGATTTTTTTTTACTGCATACACTTTTCAAACGTAACAATGTTCTACGATAGCCTGTTCTAGAAACAGAGTTTGCAGACCATAAATTTGATATTATTTGTTCTTATTATTCAATTATTTCAATTTTATTTTGTGTAACCAATTTTTCACATACTGATACGAACAAAAAAGTAATCTTTTTGTTATAAGGCTGGTATAAATTTAGTGAGAGACATATCCCATTTTGTCCTGACATTTGATTTATATCCAAATCGTTTTCATGTTGAATAATTCTTGAAATTGGCTGTAAAGCCGCGAAATAAGCCTCATCGCAAAAACCTGAAATGATTAATTTGATAAAAGTAATCGTTAAAAGAGACATCAATTGCACACAATTGTATATATTCTCATATGAGGGTGATAAACAAGACCCATGACAATCAGAAAAACAATGAACAAAATATCCTGCTTCAAACATGCTGACATTGTAAATTCATTTCACTAAGTAAGCAGATATTATTATATAAAACGAAAGTTTCTGCTATTCATTGTTTTCGCATTATATATAGAAGTTAAAGGATTTTAACAAAATGGCGTACAATGGAATTTAATTCTCACTTCTCACTTCCTCATATTGATACAAAGTTTCGTGGTTGTTGTTCATTTTGTTAGATGTTTGTCCATAATAAAGTAAATCATTGTTTTAGTCTATTTCATATGCCAAACACTCGCAGTTATATTATCTCTTTCTTGGACGTTGTTATGTCTGTTTACATAATCCCCTTCAATATCAAAATCAACCAAATCGTTCATTACCAAAATATTCATCACGCGAGTAAAACAGGTTTAAATCATAAATTATCAATCAAGCTCATTAAAAAAATTAAAAAATCAATCCAGCAGTTTTAATAGTATCCTCGTTTATTGAATATACAACTGGTATTTGTTTTATCTCCATATTGAGCAATTAACGACGAAATGAAGGTCAGGTAATCAAGCGTGCCAAGCACAGTATCCTCGTTGGCGTTGGTTCGAATAGATTTAAACATAAAATATGCAAAAATACTTAAATGACATAAAGGACTATATCGCTTTCATTATTATGTGTTCACAGCTTGACGTTAAATATTGCGCTTCAATATCAGCTCATTACCCGTTTTTCTTAGATTGTCAAAATTTAAAGATTCATGCAATAATAGAAACAAACACGCAAACATCTTTTCTAATAGATTATATCCATTAACAAAACGTTGTTATCAGCAAATGTTGACATCAATCATGATAAGTCCAGCGGTAAACAGCTTCGTAACATTAAAAAATACAAATTAAGGTGTTGGCTCCACTCTACGAAACTCAAAGGGAATTGCACCAGACATGCCAACATTTTAGAAATTAAGGCCACCTGTTAAAAAAAGGGGGCGTTTGTAGATAAAATAAGAAAGAGAACATTAACCCTAACGTCTGTTTCCCTGATATATGAGTTCATCACAATAACAATCAAGGGAATTAAACAGATACAATAATAGTTGTCTCCCTTGGTCTAATCCTGACAAGAGTTAATATAATATGTGTATGTTCTGACAGCTATAAGGACAGATGTGTCCGTCTGGTCAATGTTTTATCTTAGTTTGTACTAACAGTGACTTCATTACAACATATGACCGTCATAACTAGAGAGCGGTCAAGGTACCTAGAGGTTGAGATGTCTGAATACATCTTAAAGGATTAACAATTATGGAAGGTCTTGGAGATTTCGAGATTCGGTAAATCTTTGATTGAAAAAGTCGTGTACCTACCAAATGTGCTATTTCATTAGCAAATACGATACTTATCAATTGATCTATCCATGCACTAACTCAGCAATCAATCCACTGAGCAACTCAAGAATATGCTTTTGGTACATCAATCGTTTATCATGTTTATCATGTTGTCCGTTTTCGTCCTTTTGCTATGAAATATGTTTGCGTACTTGACTATTTGGCCAAGATTAAATACTTCTCTAGATAACACTATACATTTTGCCGGTATATACTGTAGTTATATAGAGTCATAATGTACCAGTCAACAACATGGTGGGTATGTCTGTCTTCAGCTGACAGTTTGTTTACTTTAGATTTCCTTACTTCATACATCGGACCCAAGGCGCAGACGATTCCTTTCGCGATTTCTCTAGTCTTTGAATACAAAAGCAATCTAAATAAGACAACTTGCACATGGCCAGGGACTATGCATGTCTGTATATACATATCATATTGCAAATGAGAACGATATCTTTGCGTAGACCACACGTACAGAGGTAATACTTTAAGGGAAAACACACAATTCTGCATAAAAACTAAAATCATGTGAAAAAAAACGCGTCTTCATGTTAACGCTCCCTAAAGCAATCAATAACTTCAGCAAGTTTTTGCAGACATTCATATTTGTATTAAAATGTATAGTGCATATCTATTTGAACGGAATGCAAATGCAGGCTGCATAACTAGATGCAAATAATTAATTAGTTTTAATTTCATTTGAAATAACATCTGCTTCTTGGTGAATAGATAACATAAGGTATTTGTGGAAAAACATTAATTCATATCAAAATTGATATTTTCATATAATGTTAACATTGTATAAGTGATAAGTAAAGGAAAAGCTTTCTTGGGGCTGAGTGAAATGACTGGCATAGAGATCGTCTTAGATAAAGGGTCATATTATGTGATTGTTTTTTGTGGCATAATAGACATAGGGGACATGCATAGATATGTTGACAGACAGGACGACAAACAGACATGACAGATAACGAGACATATTCAGTTACAAACCAGCGATACGGAAAGGTAGGGGTAGGGATGGAGGGAGGGAGAGGAGAGAGAGAGAGAGAGAGAGATA
>JAUUEB010402752.1:0-12136 GCA_032362205.1 Clione limacina
AGATGGAATTACATAGAGAAATACTCATTGGCATCTTTCTTCTTCCGCTGGCGTCCAACCAACAGTGCGAAACTTTACCGTGCAAGAAAGTGCAGCTGCGCAACAACACACAATGTTATGTCTCTTTGTGTCTGATGATCGGGGTAGTACTCTCTACGAGTACGCATTTTTTCTAGTTTTGTAAATACAGAACTATGATTGGTTCGATAAATTAAAATAAACATTCTAAGAATTTGACGAATACAACAAATACTTTGATGGATAAACAATCTACATAGTATTATATTGACGCCAGGACAAAAGTTAGCTATCTGATGTCCTTCCAAACTATATAGTTAACGTAACATCAAAACTGCATGTTTAATATCATTCCGTTTCATTTACAATTCAATTAGATGTACGCAACATTTATGCATCTAGAAATCCATATCCTCTTATATTTTGAATCTACTTCTATTTTCAAAAAGATCAAAATGTCTTTTTATTATATCCTTAAACCAATCTAAGTTCTGAGTTCGAAATTATTTAACAAAACATCAAAAATGATCCATGTAATGTGAGCCAGTAATAGCAACCTTAAGACTGTTTGTTTAATGTTCTTTTCCTCAGTCAAAGAAAAATACAGACGTATACATTTTCAATTTTACTTTCTAGTTTACCTCTATTGTTGTACGTATCTTTTTCAGTTTTTACAGGAATCTATACTGAGCGTCATAATGAACCGGCCATTTTTAGATAGTTTATCACCCGACATATTATATTTCTTATTCGGTCAATGCCTTTAGGCCTTTATATTATAAAATACTGAATACTCGATAAGGTAATTTACTTAAAGTAAGAAGAGGGAATGAGGTTCATTAAGTAACTTAAAAAGGCGTTTCACCTCGAGCTGAAACATTCCCAGACGCTGACGTCATGAGATGAGTGATACACGTCAGAGGATGGCCGAGTGGTTTGGGAGACCTGAGAGCCGACTGTTGCGTGGGTTCGATCCCCGCCCGTAATTGACTACATTTTCTTCGTTGAATATTTGAAGAAAGTTGTGATCGGCGCTTACCACTAATGCAGAAAAATATTTACTTATAAGTGATTGAATGTACCTGTCAAACATAATGTGTAGTTAAGAGATCTTGTCAAGATCAAGAACCTAGTCATATTCAAGACGGACAATAAAAAGTAATTTAATGGGCAGATGTTCACGCTTAAGATCCTATGGTAGTTGAAAATCGTAGAAAGTATTTCAAGCAAAGATGCCAATCGTACATAATTTAAAAATGCAAACATCCTTCCAAGAAACCGTAGCACTTTTTAACAGTCTGAGTAAAGAGTTCGTTCTAAAGATATCGACTTCCTTATCGAATAAATAAGTAAAGAGTTCGTTCTAAAGATATCGGCTTCCTTATCGAATAAATAAGCACAGTGTTTACGATATTTGGAATTCGCAGAAAGCTGAAAACTGGTTATAAAGCATTGTAACGTCATAAATGAAATGAACAAATGGTCGCCTCGGTATATTCCTAGGGTCAGATTTAGTTTAGGTATGATAGCAAGATTTTGAAGGATGTTTTGCAAGTCTTTATAGTAAAATACCCATGAGGCTCATGAAAAAGATATTTTATAGATTTATGATACTGCTAGCTATTTTATCAAAGCATTGAGGTTAAGAATCAAAGAGGAGAATTCCAGATTTATGGAAATTATCAGAAGAGTTATTAAGATTGATCGTAACTATAATATTAATAATTTTTTTTGTCGCTCTCAGTTTTCTTTTGCACATTTTCTCTTTAATATTCCCTTTTAAACTTAGGTATACGAAATAACTCTTGTCCTACTATTAATTGGTATATTGTTTACAAACGTGTATCTATGTTTTGAAGCTTGGATGCTAACAAAATCGTCGATTAGAAGTTGCATTATGCACAATTTTCCATTAGCATTATAAACCACGAAGCCCTGGCCTGATATGAAACCCAGGGCTTTGCATTAACAAATCTGAGAATGTGTCTGTAGGTCACCATACCTTCATCTTCACTACTGGAACTTAATAAACTGCTGGTAAAGGGTCCTTAATGAAATTTGTATTAAGGGTGTTATGTCACCAAATTCTTCACATTGTTTAGACATCGCACACAAAAAACGTCACTTGCAGTTTAGCTGCATGCAAATCGACGATTTGGAATTAAGAAAATATCAACTATCGAGAACTATTCTATAGATAACAGCTTTTTTTTTTTTTATTAACGAGCAGGGCGACAATTTGATTTTGAAATATTTCACACTTCATGAATATGAAATATTTAAATGAGGTTCTAGTTCAACATAGTGTTCAAACAAAAAGCCATTCCCGAACTCACTATTATATTTGCGTTTAAAGTTAGGTGCTAACATCGTCATGTTCGTGATTGTTTCTTCTTCTGTAAAAACATAAGTTATAACGGTTATCGAGGAGTACACTTTCAACATTCTAGAATCACCAGATGTGAGCAGAAAATAGCTTCTAATATTTTATATAAATGAAAAGTCAATAATTCTGTTCAAACTCTTAGACAATATTTAAGACGCATTGTGATTGCCTCTGACATGGCACGCAGGTATTTATGTTACAATAATAATCTGTGCCAACATCAATAATGTCCCCTGCTCAATTACATTTATCTTACACCAATCGAATCACGAAAATATACTACAATTGTTAAGGAAACTGCTATCAAATTATTGATCTTATATATTTCGACCACCGCTGGACCCCCCCCCCCCCCTTACTTCTCAAAGTATAAGGCTTTCACAATGTCTTTTAATAAAACTTACACGAATTTACACTTCAAAATGGGTTGTTGCGTTTAAATACAGTACCAACTTACCTTTTCGCCTACATCAACGAGAGACTAACTCGTATGTAAATGAATTCTAGTTTATCAATACTGCATGAAAAATTGTGACATAATGTTGCTTGTTTAGCGTTTTTTTCAAACTAAAAGACACGTCATTAGTGCTTTACTTTGGCGGTTTTTCAAAACAAGTCACGATCCCAACGCTCAATTTAAATGTTAATTTTCATCATTAATAATAATTTTGGACGGACACAAATGGCATTTTCCCATTCTTATTGTATCCGTATCGATTTGGCTTTCAAAAACATGTGCATAGCCACTTTGTACATATGAGGGGAGGGAGTCCCAACTCATAGAACAAATTCTTTGTATATAAATTGTTGAGAGTTCAGAAGCCAAACAATTAAATACTGTTGTAATCATTTATGTTTTTTTATAATTTTACTGGCATAAAATCAAGAAGCGGGGAAAGTTGACATTGTTCAGATTTCAATGATTTCTTTTTGTTTGTTTCAAGGGCTTTTAAAGATAAATTTTGACGTGGATGTGACATTCAGAATATTGTCTTTCTAATTATTATTTTTGAAATCATTAGCCAAAACAAACATGTTATATGCTAATTATATTTGAAAAGTGGCGTGTGAAAATATCTGATCCGTTTATAATTAGGACATGTTGATTAAGTCCATCTTTTAAACAATTGCGAAGTGGTCAACGCCTTGGTTATCTTAGATGGACTTGTTGAACAGTTTGTTGAATTTTTCTTGATATTTTTCAAGACAAGACAAACAACATGAATCGACCACTGTAAATAAATAGTGGATTCTTCCTGACTGAGTTTCTATACGAAATTTATGGCACACGTGTTTGATATCGATTAATAAATATCGATCAAGTTTTAACAATATTAATATTGAAACCATCTATTTAAAACAAAATACATCAGGAACATACAGTAGGTATATATATTCTGTCAAGAATTATTCATTTCATTCAACATTGCTTTTTTTACTATATTTTTGCACACCATTTATGCATAAATATTGACAGTGTGATGACACTAACTGTTGTGTTAAACTGTTGATATCTTTTATGACAAACATAATATTTGGCTTTAATTAAATTATATAACTGTACGGAATTAAGAGTATGTCTTATTGAAAGAAGAACAAATTATGATAATACTAACAAAATGGCAGTTTGAAAAAAATTGACAACGATTAATTAATTATTACTCTTAAGTCAAAGAACGTTGTATCTTTTTCTACAAATATAATGCTCTTTATTCTCATAATTAAAAGTCTGAAATCGTTTTCTTACAAGATCTTTTCAACAGAAAGTATATCCTAGCCAACAAATGTAGATTTTCTGATCCAACAAATGGATTTTAATCTTATCCTATGTGTGTGGTGCCAAAATGTGTGTGCCAATTCAGACTTTTTTTAAATTCTACATACATCAGTTAGTTTATGATTTAAAGCTTGTTGATAGAGCCTAGAAGAAAAACGCAAAAGTAGATGGAAGCACTATGATTTAAAATGTAACTAGGGCCGAACATAAGCAACTTTTTCATCAGCAACGTCTGCAACACTAGCTACTCCATCATACACATTTAAAAGTGACCAATTCCTCACAAGACAAATTGAATACAAATTATTATCAATGATTGCAATGATTGCAGCTGATCAAATATGTGTCTTTTAACAAAAGACAGAAACCATGGTCTTGAGTGAGACATTGTTTGACTACTTTTTGTTTAGGTATGATGTTTTCATCACAAAGATCTCTTATTTATCAAAAATATTTAAAAAGTTTGAACACCTTAGTTTTTGGCACACGTACCTTTATTAAGAAGTTGTAGATTCCAAAATCAATATAATTTCATTTCATGTATACCCTATAACTTCGATTACATGTATTCGTCTACATTAGTGAAAAGACGACATTCAGTTGTAAATGTTGTCTTTTGTCAACTTGTAAATGTTGTCTGTCTGGTGAACTGTCAAACAATATTGTTAGCTAAGTTACATAATTACATGTTTAAATTTCTTTGAAATAACATGGCAATGTTTCCGTGTCAGTAGAGGGATGTATGCTCTGAATTAATTATAACGGTAACGAAAACATGTCTTATTTCAGAAGGAAAGATATACGTTACGTACCCGTCTAGACAGATGTTTTTTCGATCTTTTAACTCCCGGAGATCATTAATACATGCGATTGTACCTGATGGCCCCGTCTTCATCAGACAGATATAACGGTCTCTGTTAGAATATGTATAGCATAAGACAGTAATTGATCATGATAAGATGTTTTAGCTTGATTAACAATGGTTTTATTGAGAGAAGGCAGACGACAACACACATGTGCTCGGAGGTAGGAACACAAAAAACAACACACTCCTGCTTTAGGGAGCTGTAGTTTTTTCGCTTGTTACTTACTATTGTTAACCTTGGTGTAGAGTTTAATATTCAGAAGCGACGTCAGGGGGCCCGGACTTCAATTTGAAATTAATTAAATTTGGGCCAGGGTTTGTCTAAACATGATTAAGTTACTTGATTTATTGTAAAACCCTGTAAAAGATTTGAACAACTTTTCAACTTTTATTCACACACACTCACACAAATACAATTCAAAAATTGTTTTTAAGGATACAAAACACAAAATACCTAACATATAAATATAAGCGAAGCAAAGGGTATTTTGTATCGTTATTTTTGTATTATTCTTATATTGTAAATATTATCGTTTTTAATACCCACAGGTAAAATGGGTGTGATAAAGTGGTCCTGCTCGTGGTGCCCCTGTTGAAATGTAGGGCTGAAGAGACCATAGTGCTGAAACCTGTAAAAAAAAGTTTGAATTGTATTTGTGAGAGTGTGTGTGAATAAAAGATGAAAAGTTTGTATATTGTTGGTCAAATCGTTTACAGGGTTTTAAATAAATCAAGTACTTAATCATTATCTTCTCAACTATAAGTAAAAATGGTCAACAAATACTGTCCTCATAATCTGTGCAAAATGATTCGAGGTAAGTGGGTCAGCCTAATAAATAAGAAGGAATATATTTCCATAGCTTGAAAATGTTGCCATGTTATCAGACGATAACGTTTGGCCACATGAAACCCGAGTGCAAAGATATCTACCCATTTATAGAAATACACACAAATATGACGTCATCATAATTTCTTGTACATCACACTTGTTCATTATATATGGCCTTATTTAATACATGACATCTAATCCTGAGTATTTCTTCTTCGTATTCAAAAATAATTGATTGGAATTATCGTCAAATAAAACTGTTTAACTTTATACGATTACGAAGAGTGACATGGCTTCTCTAACTATAGATGTCCATTAACTCTATGTAAATTCACAGACGATCCTGTAGACAGAAATGTTAGTTGCTGTCAAATAAGATACACTGTGAAAATAAATATCCGAGCAAACATTTATCATTTCTCTGTATGACTTGGATACATCGTACTTTGATTGAAATTAATGTATGTTGATTTCCCGGGAAAATACTTCAGATGAAGAAATATCTGTCAAATTACTAAGTTGCTTTAGCCAGTTTCATGTCGATAACAGCCCGACCTGTTTCCCTCTGGTAAAGTCTCATTGTGTAGATAGTTGTTAAATATATAACATGTTATTACCTCGATTAGGACTTGAGCTTAAAACTAGAACAAAACATGGCAACGGCGATTTTGCCACGGACATCTTTTAACTATATCCCTTAACAGATCTTAATGTCTCGTTTCTAAATTATTGACCCATTCCAGTTTAAATATCACAATGTTTAATCTTTTTTAAATATCAAAAGAGAAAATCATCATTTTTCTATGAAATGAAGGCAAGGAGGGATGAACATCAGATAATTTCAAACTTTTTAAAAGAGAGATACTTCAAGACGAAACGAAACCTTCAGCAAAACACTTGCACATCATGAAATAATGAACTTACTAGCTCGTTCATTATTACAGGGTGTAAGCGTGCCACTTGTAAGACAATAAGATTAAATACATAAAAACAATAATGGCACTTATATATCACTTTCACTTTGAAGTAAGCTTCACAGTTATGATTACCTCAACAGGCACGATGGTGACAACCTTGTACATTCTCAGCTTTCCGGGAAGTAAACAATGGTCGCCTAACAAGTGTTTCACCTTAGAAATCTTTCATAAAAATTCATTGCCTATAGTCGGGTACCCAGTTTTACTACTTGGTGAACAACAGAAGAGAAACATCCTCGGCTGAGACGGGATTCGAACCCGTGGATTTCTGCCTCTAAATGTGGCTGCTCGATGAAAAATATTTGTCGCTCGTTGTGCCAAACAAACGACACATTTAATCGGGTGTTTGGTTCGAAACCCGTGTTTAGCGCTTTTATGCACCCCCCCCCCCAATTCCTCTCTTTTTGTTTCCAAGATATGCCTGTTTACAAAACAACGCATTGCATATTCTAGTTAATCAAAAGTAAAATGAAAAATTGAATGACGTTCCTGAAAACTCACTTTTTGTGACAATTGGTTATGTCAGACAATAAAAACACACGATATAAATATGATTTATGCTACAAACACTCTGTAGAATCTACCCCTACAGTCGTGTGTTTGGCACTACAAATATTTCATCGAGCAGCCATCTTATGTTCGCTGTCAATGTTCCTGTTGTAATAGTTGTGTTGTTCATAGAATAAATCTATACTTAATAGCAAAGCCTTATAACGGCTAGTAGGTTCCAAATGATGTATTCATACTTACAAAATTGTTTAGTACGTGCTTTTTTCTTAACATTTGGCTAAATTACCGGGTTTAAACTAAACGTTCAAAATCATTACACGAGTTTGATTTATTGGATTATATACCTCCTTTGGTGGTAATAATAATTATAGAGTATGTTAATTCTCTCCAATCTATGATGTTTCCGTTGCTCATGTAGTACAGAAGTCTTTTTCTCATAACCATAAGAAACCTTGTAAAAAAATCGTTAAAGAACACAGCAAAGTTATTATCAAATGTCCTGCACTAAATATAACGAGACGTCCGAAAAGTTTTACAGTATTAAGAGCATAGGAAGGAACTTCTTGCAAGAGTCTGCCTAAATAACATGGTGGGTGCGATCAAATAGTATAAAAATCCCCCCTAATACTTGGCCTAATATATTGTTTTCTGTTTGTATAAGATTTGTTATATAGATTTTGAAAATGATGGGACAGGCATTAAATCTTGTCATTGTAGAAAGTGTAATAAGTGATATCATTAAAGGGCATTAACTCCGAAAGTAACCGTCTTAGAAAAAGTCAGATTCGTAGTTACAAGAACGCAAAAAAGTCACTGAATCTCGGTCTAAAAGTAAGTGTGAGCAAACTTTTATTTTAACTATTTGGTTGAAAAGTATTCGATAAACCAGATGAGTTTACAACTTTATAGTTTTGTCGTTTTGTTTAATTACAACAAACATAACATTTTGATTATGCGTGTAGCCACAAAAGTGTCAGTTGTTTCTACAACTAGAAGCTTATTTTAAATTTTGACAAATTGTCGATTGAGTGTTATTCCCTCTTAAAAAGTGAGGTTTAGCTTTCAATTTTCTGTTTTCAATACAAATCCACTAAATTGTCAGTGAAATTTGTATAAGAAATAATATACCCATAGAGCCAATAGAAGGGGAGTGTACCGATGTTTCCCCGTACCGATGTTTCCCCGTGCCGATGTAGGCTCATCTGTACACGTGTAGACATACCTAAACATATATTGACACATTTTTACACATATAGGGACATCTAAGCACATGTTGATACCGTTTTACACGTGTAGACATAGCTTTACACATGTAGGAACAGTTTCCACATGCATGCACAGTTTTACACATGTCAACACATTTTAAGCACACCTTAACACACTAATACACAGTTTTACACATGTAGGGACCTCCTAAACATATGAAAACACAGTTTTACACATGTAGACATAGCTTTACACATATAGGCATAATTTTACACGTGTTACTTGGACACATAGGGACCCACCTAGTCATAGATTGATAACACAACCCTGGACAAAACTATGCACAAGTTTCAAACATAATTTAAGTAAACTAAAACAAATATTAGCAAAATCAAAGATCAAACGAAATTGAAACTTCAGTTTTGCAATAAGACACGATGTAAATATATATATTAAATGAAAACAACTCACGTCAAGTAGGTCACGTAATAGGATTATTAAGATTTCTCGTGCAACGATCCAATAAATGTTCAAAAACGTGTTACACAGTCACACAAGTTTGTGAAGTTCATCATAAGTTCACTTTTACTTTACCACGAACTACGGGTTGACCAGTTTTTGATATATTTCCGATCAACTGATGAAGACAATATGTTTGTATCTATAACTTACTGATTTGGGTATGTTGGGATTAGTTATAATGAAATGCTCAATAAACACACTTCTTCGTCTCATTATTCTAAACCTCAGCATAATGTACTTGGCAAGATCTCAGTCACATAACAAAAATCAA
Organism: Clione limacina; assembly: GCA_032362205.1. Classification (NCBI taxonomy): domain Eukaryota; kingdom Metazoa; phylum Mollusca; class Gastropoda; order Pteropoda; family Clionidae; genus Clione; species Clione limacina. The sequence continues at coordinate 9,362 of JAUUEB010402752.1, forward strand.
CAAGATTGAAGCCCTCTGGAACAACTGAAACGTTGTTTTAAAAAAAACTCCCGACAGGATAGTGTATTTTAACCTCTTGTTGAATCAAGCTAACTGTGATAGAAGTTCAAAGGGATATCTTTGCAACGCCAACGTGTCAATATTGGATCTGAAGGAATTCACGTGTGTAAATGGTCCAATGATAATATTGTTTGCTTCCTCTAGTTCGATTGAATACACTTTGATGTTCCCATTTATGTGACCTTACTGCACTCTCGTGAGAACACTTGACAGGACCATCTAGATACAAGTTAATAATAAGTTAATAACATACGTCATGATTCTAGAATGCATGAAATATTAGTTATTATAAGTACTCCCCGTGCTTGTTTTATTTCTGTTATCGGGAACTAAAAGACTAATGGCTGATATTGATATAATAATTAGTCAATGTTATAGCTGGCTTTCTATTTGAATAAATCAAACTTCATGTGCCTGTACCTTTTCAAGTCAAAGCTTTCGTAGACAAGTTTGCCATAAACGGATGTGTTACAAAAATAATGACGACAATAATTGAGTGCTTGTTAGTTTAATGTAAAACAATCATGAACCTATTGGAAACTCAAAATCAATTTCAAAACGTTGGAGCAGCTAAGTGATTTTACGCTACAAATATGACATTTCATTTTATGCGTTATAGCTGTTTTTACGAGATTTGATAAAGTGTACAGGACTGTTAAACTTAAAGATTCATTACAAATTATAAAGCATTTGGTTCACATACGAGCATAAAACTAAACGTGAATCATCTCTATCAAAAAATATTTTTTGTCAAATCCTTGCTTGTGAAAATCGATTTTAAACACAATGCAAATTATATTTGCCCTCGAAAAACCCTTAAGGAATACAACAACTCTTTCGACATATATTTTGCATAAATATTAAGCGGAAATACGTTTCCTCAGTTAGAACAGTTGACCAAAAAGTAGCGACTGACCACTGGTTAAAGTATTCGACATCTTAAATAGATAAGAATTATAGATCAAAACAAGATGTACTCGTCTGTTTACCCAATAAAAAGTGTTTTTTTTCTCTTTGTAACCACGATCTCCATTCTTGTGTTATTTACATTCAAACGCATTTCACTCACAAAACGTCATCCGAAAACACTACAAATAATATCATCTGGTTTAGTCGTGTCGAGTCAGTCGTCAAAATTGTGCTGAACATAAAGATACAACCATTTTGAAAATGTATCTGAGCAGTGTTGGGCTAGTGTCTCGATGACGTCACGGTCAATGTTGACATCTAATGGCCGTACAGTAATGTCTTTGGCAAACATTAAATGTTGTGTCTATGTCCTCGGAGGATCATAACAATCCAAGTCTGATGGAGTCAGGGGGAGAATACCCCCCCCCCCTCTCCTGAGTATCAAGGTTAACAAATAGGCCTGAGAAAGAGAGAACAAAGTAGACTGAAAACAGACCATCTCGATAAGTTACTTTTTACGGAGATAGGTTAATGTGGACTATGAAAGTAGGTCAAGGTGTATCGTCATTATGACAAACGAACACATTGTTTCACAGTTCGCCGGGATACCATTACAAACATGTTCCTTTTGTGTTGATAAAAACAACTTCGCTATGCACCTCGTTTAAATATGGAAAACCTTAATACTTTTTGTGTATTTATAACTTCTGGGTACTTAAATGTCGAAAAAAGGTTATGCTGTGCGTTTGTGTTTGAGATAAAGACATCTGAATGGTTTTATGAATCAACAACAAAAATTAACACTGATACGAATACAACAAATACTTTGATGTATGAACAATCTAAATTGTCACCAGGGCAAGCGTTTACTATCTGATGCGCTGCCAAAGTCAATCAGTAACGATCAATCAACATGTTTAATATCATCTTAGATAAGATTCCAATTATGTTCACTTCAATATCATTCCTAAATGTATTTCGATGTCCTTTACAATTTACTTTCATCTACGCATAATTTCTGCATCTAATTAACACATGAATTCAAATGATATTATATATGTAGTTTATTTACGGAAACACAACATAACATCATAAAATAGTTATCCCTATTCCTCCAATACCAAGATTTCAAATCTACTCCTAACATATCATAACATCTTGTTATTCTATTCCTAAACCAATCTAAGTCTTGAGATTTAAAGTATTCAACAAAAAGATCAAAAGTTGTCTATGTAATACGAGCCAGTAAGATCAACATTCAGATTGTTTTTATAGTTGTTCATAAAAAGACGAAACCTCCAGCAAAACAGTAAAAATAGACTCTGTTTAAAGACAAAACAGTAAAAATAGACTCTGTTTAAAGACAAAACAGTAAAAATAGACTCTGTTTAAAGACAAAACGGTAAAAATAGACTCTGACTGTTACTCTGTTAAAAGAATGCCTTTTCCTTTCATCAACCAAAGAAAACGACATTCGTAGAAATGTTTGATTTTACATTCTAGTCTAGCTATATTGTTTTGAGTATCTCATTATTTTGCCACAAGTGCTTCCGAAACTTGTTTTAGCATGAATAAATCTGTAAACGACATATACTATTTTAATATAGGAATTTCCCAGGAATCTATACTGAGCATTATGATTTGCCGGCCACTTTTGATAATGTATTACTCGAGAGTAACTCGCTCAAATAATGGATAATTGTCTTTAACGATGCCGATGAAGTTTTTGCCGGAATCTTTACTTGGCGTCTACATTTACCGGAATCTTTACTTGGCGTCTACATTTACCGGAATCTTTACTTGGCG
>JAUUEB010402974.1:0-12136 GCA_032362205.1 Clione limacina
TGACGCATCTCAACCAATGTGATAATATCACAACATAGCATGACGCATCTCAACCAATGTGATAATATCACAACATAGCATGACGCATCTCCTCAAAAGAAGAAAAGATGGCCGAGACTGGCATTAAATGAAAACCAGAATGAATGTGGGATATTTTTTATTTTAAATTGCTGCATGGTGCTACTGGTGACAGAAAATTGGTGCTAAACAATTCACCAGGCAACCAACCGATTGATATCGAGATATTCTAGCAGACTAGAGTAACGCTCAAATTACATTATTAAAAAAATTGATCATTACCCTCGTGTGCTAGAATATATCGATTTCAAATTGTTTGTAGCATGAGCAGTGGGCAGACATGAGCCATGATATTCATCTAAGTTATATTGTACAGTAAAGTGTTTTGAGTACCAAGTGTCAAATACAAAATACACTTTTCTAAGCAATTCTATATATAGCTTCTGTCAATTGTGGGGCTATAAGATGCAATATCGTCAAACTTATAAAAATTTGTTTGGGGGACACTCTTTATTGGTTACCTTGCGTATATCGCCTTAGATCAACAAGATACACACAATGACAGGGGTGGAGCTGCAATCGGAATTCCTTGAAAGAAGGAAGGGAATTTGAATTCCAATGATATACAAGATAAATCATTCATTTAAAAAAAGTTAAGAACTTTAACAAAACAAAAATTATAAATTCTCTAAACAATTTTCTATCTTACCTCACTCTTAAGTACAGAATACTCTCTGATTCTCTCCACGGAGACGACATGAGTTTCCAGATCTCCAAATAAAGTAACTGCAAATCTGAATTTGACTGAAACCTGTTTGGCATAATAGAAATAGAAAAAAAAAACATATCATATGATAATAATGTTACATATCAATTAAGTGTTGAAATTGATTTTTTTAATTAACAATCCAAATTTGATTGTGTATGTATTGACAAGTTTATTGATGTGTATTTAATTGATAGCTTATTTGTTATGGTGCATTCCATCCAACCATGTGAAAAGATGTCGGCTGTCCTTTAAGTTATAACAAACTCGTTTTTTCAAATCTTTTTTTTATCTAAGTGGCCGATTTTATTTTTTTAATTACAATTTTAATCATTTTTAATACCTAGACGAAGCGCTTATAAGGTAGTATCCATTGTATATTTGACAGGAAGCTGAGCATGTTCAGGCCTGTCTCTCTGTTATTTAGCAACACATTGTTAAAATTGTAAATTATTGCGTAACAAATGTCGAACAAACCCTCAAGGCATATGTTACTATCAGGCCAACCAAGCCTGGGTTGAGTGTATCTCTGGACAATACAGCAAAGATGCAAACCGCTGCCAGAACTACAAAACTAACCAACTCCAAGCGTACCAAAAGCCATCTGGAAAGTATAAGTTGACACTCTTGTTAAATATTTAATGAATGTACAGTAAAATTTAATTTGTTTGTTCAGGTAACCATTTCAATACAATCTTCGAAAATAATAAGAAACAATAAGCATAATGAGACAAGTCAAATAACGAAATATATGATACACAGAAACTAATTATGAATCTTGTATTTCTGAGCTTTTTCAATCCTTGTAGGATATTAAAATAATTTGAAGAACGTTAAAAAAAAACTTTTTGGTGGGCATTGTCAAAGAAAGTTTGAGTATTTAGGTTCTTCCATTAGCTCTTGTTATTTAACTTGGTCTTTTTATATGGCCTATATTTGGATGATATTTAGTCATAGTGTCTTCTTGACACCACGTGACATTGTGCGATGTGTGTATACTTTTTTAAACACCTATCCAGAACCCGTTCAGAAATATTTTGTTGCAATTTTTAAAGGGTCCAACCGCAGATTGACTATACTATGGATCCTTTTTACAAGTAGGTTATGTAAATGATGAGATCTATGTTTACATTACCATCTCCAATACATGTAAATCCTTTAGTTTAGAAGGTGACCCCAAAAACACTCATCACTGAACTAGCTCATTGCTTAAATATAACTATGAGTAATTAAACCAACCTACAAACAGTCATAATAACACGTGACAGTCCTTACTTGTTGACACCATTAAAAGCTGACACACATTTCTGAAAACGGTCTATTTTCTCCTCAGAGTCAGTAATAAAGCGGTTCTGTGCCTGATAAGCTCTGATGACACTGACTCCAGACAATGTTTCACTGAAATGAGCGTACACAGGGGATCTGTTGTTGGATTCAATTCTTCGTAACTGGCAAGATGTTCGGAGGTAGACTTGCTGTGGGTATAAACAGTATATTATATTTTCCTATATGCTTGTGGTTCAGACAGTCGCATTGGAATGTAGATTTGACAGAATAAAGTACAAAATCCATGAAATCATAATGAAGATCGTCAATACCCTTTTCATCTCGTTTTAGTTTGGGATAGGTTTGGGCAAACCAGATCTCACAGCCATGAATAACAATCGAGAAAATTAATGTTTTGCACAATAAACATAAGTTTAACCGAAACTATTGAAAAAACTGAGCAAATTTCGCAATTTATTTCTATCTTTGTCTTTACTCTTTCAGAACCAAAATTTTATCTTAACCGAAATTTAAGAAAACGGTCCCGTTGATTTCGGTTTAACCGTTATCAATCACTCTATTTAAGTACTATTGTTACGACGGATATCGATAGTCTTTGGAAGACACAGAGCAGATAGATATGTTTTATAAAATAAGTAAAGATAACATAGTTATTATGTTTAAAAAGATGGAAAGATATGTATGCTAATGAATGTACTTAACTTTGAAATAAATGCCCCCTTGTATCCGCACCACTGGTGACGTATTTTCTTGCTGATCTCCCATAATTAGACACAAGTTCAATACTTTCATACCTAGAATGATAACTTACCTGTAGTAAATAGTAAAGTAACACAACAGGAAGAGCAAAGGCCATAAATATTGGCAGCGTGTAACTGATGACCACGAAGATACCAACAACTTGTAAGAAAAGGTCAAGGAAAATCTCCAATTCCAGAAATATATCATTGTCAAGCTTCTCAATGTCCAGGCTGAAACGATTCAAGATCCGACCCATGGGGGTTGTGTCAAAAAAACTCATTGGTGCGTGCATTACACAGTCCAATAGTTCAGCGTGGAGTTTTCTAGAAGCATGTATGTGACGTATTTGTAGTACAATAGAGTACAAGATGACAAACATTGCTGTGGACCAATGGGAGAGAGTTGAGTGAGATTATCTTAATCTTATTTACTTATCTTGATGCAAGAAGTTCAAATTATTTGCTGCATTTTTTTGTAGAAATGAACGACTATGCATGGCACAGCGCATACCAAGCAAAGTTCTTTCAAATACTTAATACATCAATTACATTAACTATACACAATTTGTACATACTATGAAAGGTCTAAATACTTGACTTAACAGTCATACTAATTACTAATTGCACACAATCTTAACTTACTTTGAAATATTCAAACACTTGATCCATCATTAACACTAACTATACACAATATTTACATACTCTGAAAGACTCAAAAGTTACCCTTATTGCCAAAAATCTGTACGTACTTTGTGAGACTCCAATAAGTGTGAAGATGCCAAGATAATAAAGGTTACTGTCTTGTCTCTCTGTACTGTTAGCAGGAAAAGTTGTAAAGTTGCCAAGGTCAGGGTCATCAGTCCAGTTGTTAGTTATCCAAACATTTCCTATGTTATACATCACGTGGTACCCACAGATCATGAACATGAAGACAAAAGACTGGACTACGCCAAATCCCTTGACCAGTTCGCCATAGACGGACCATGAAACCTGAAAAAGATGTTCAGCAATAGAGGCTAAAGTTATCATATGTTTACAAAAAAGGGAACCATAGAAATCTATATAAATATTTACGTTTGTAGATGTGATGATGATAATAATATGTTGTCCATGATTTACTGATGATGATCAATTCAACAACAAAAACTGTGACATCCATAGAGAATACGAGGGATGTTAAAGAAATTTAGAAAGGAGACGACAGCAGACAGTTAAAGAGGAAGATATAAGAATGTTTATACATTCAAAATAGGGGTGACCATGCTACGCCTTGAGGTACGGCCCCTTTCTTAGAGGTGTCAACCAATCCCAGTGATGTCCAACGGTGGTCTCGTGGGGTGCAATGTAGTGGGTGGGTTATACTCTCATGAGGCCAACTAGCCCAATTCTCGCCTGAATATCTGTGGTCAGTTTGGCAATTGTCATAGTAAGGCTAAAGAGCTTAGTAAAGAAATAAAAATAAGACCTTACTTTTCCTCCTGTTGCTTCCTCATCAGTGGTCAGTCGGCTACTGTTCTCTGGCCCACTGGCAAGTTTGATTGACTTTTCTCTTGTACTTAACTCTAAGTCATGGTCTGTTCGGACACTGAGGAACACATTGAGGATTTCAAAAGATTAAGTGTCAATTATGATAAATGTTTATTAACTTAAAGTAAATAGAATTACTAGAACATTTACAAAAAATCAATTTTTGAGGGTGCAGTGTGTCATTAAAAAAAACCAGTAGTATATTCTTAATTAAGATTTGCAAAATAATTGGAAATAAAACAGTGTAAATAAACCAATGCAATATATAATTTTCAAGTTCCCGGAATTATCTCAATATCACTTTGTTAACATAGAAACAAGTGCATAGTAATCATCATGAAGGATATACCTAGAATGTCTGTTTTTAGACTTCTGCCGCTGTACAGGTTGATGATCATTGTCGTAAGAGCTTTGTCGTTTGGAAGTGACACGTGGTGCTTCGTCTGCTGAATTATCTGTATCACGTGACATAAGGCGTTTTAGAGTACCCATTGTGACGTCATTTGTTGTGTCATCCTCTGACGTCATAGACACAAGTCTCTTCAGTATGTCTGCTTTGACAACTTTGACTGTAAATAATCAAAATATAATAAATTGTTAATTACAACAATCAACAAAATCAGTTATACACAGAGCAGTGCATCATGATGCAAATCATCGATCTTTGACTAATGGAATGTGAAATATGACAAATTTAATTAAAACGAATACAGTTCTTTGTCAAATAACAAATTGAAATGTCGTCGACACTGTACTATTGTTGTATCCAAAAACTTTCAAAGTGAGAAAAATAATTAAATGGCTATTCCACGAACACTCTACCAATGCTTGAAATATAAGGTTGGTTATATACTTGTGCACACATAACTTTTTCACAATACCTTTTTATATGAAGATATGTTATACGTCAATTTTGTCTTAAAACTTTATACCGAAGTGCTAATATCAAATTTCAACCACAAAATATCCTAATAAAAAGGATTTTCGGAACTCCAGATAAACGTATGTTTAAAATGCGATAATTTTGTTGTCTATTTTACCATTATGAATTTTGTTTCACATAATTCATAATGATATGGCACACCTTGAACACCTTGAAAAAAATAGATGATATTATTTACAATGGATTAGTAGAAATGCCGAGTCAGCAGCTCTTTTAATTGCCTTAGTTGGGACATAACAACTGCGATGGTAACATTATATCGTATTGTCAAGTGTCGTTTTTTGCTATCTGGAGATCCCAAAATTGAGCTAAAAACGGCTTGCCCGTGATGAAATACCAACATGTTTTAATGCATGGATTTGGCTAAAAAATATCAAAATAGCCGCCGTCTTAAATCTGGTTTCCATAACATTATTCATATTTCAGAATACAATCATTACCTACCTTTTTCATCTTCCTCGTCAGCTCCTGATAAAACATCGTCATCATCTAGTTGAGTAGTGAGATATTGTGTGAGGAATTGTGCAAAGGCCCCATTATGTGAGATGAGTTCATCATAGGTGCCTGACTCTGAGATCCGGCCCTGATTCATCACATAGATATAATCTACATCCGGTAACCATTGAATCCCATGAGTCACCATGATACGAGTCTGTTGATGAGAAAAGGTTTTGAAAATTTAAACATAGTTCTTACCTTAACCTATTAATGTTGACTGAATTAAAAAAAACAAGATAAAAAGGACAAATTAAGACTATTGATTGGTTAACAAAAGGCATACTTTCCAGAGAGGATATTGGAAGAAATTGACATTGGCGTGGAGTCTTTCACATACCTTTACTTTCAATCAATTAATTCACAGTGAAAATTTACGTAATTATAGATTATATGGATGAAATTGAAATTCCATATATCAAATTGAAACGAGAAGTTAAAAAGATGTGCAATGAGCTATTTTACATAAATTTACTACGTATGCAAAATATCAACATAATAACTTACTTTTCGTTTAAGTATCCCTGTGTTACTTATGACTTGATCAAAGATATGCCTGCCCACGTGACTGTCCACTGCACTGAGTGGGTCATCAAAGAAGTAAATATCAGCATCACTGTAAACAGCCCTGGCCAGAGATACACGCTGCTTTTGTCCTCCAGACAAGTTGATACCCTGATGGACGATAACAAGTTCTCAAATAAAATGGTAAGCCTAGAAATTAACTGAAATTTAAGACGTTAAGAATTTCTAAATACACGTACAACTTAACAATGCATGTTTAATCACCGAGAATTATGTATGAACATTAAACATACACGTTAACAACGTATAAGAATAGAGAAGTAAACAGCCTATAAGCCCAGATGGGTTAAAAATGTATATACAAAGAGAAGTTAACAACATATAAACACAAGTAAGTTAACATTGTATAAACAAAGATAAGTAAACAATGTATCAAAACAGAGAAGTTAACAGTTTGTGTAAATAGATAAGTTAACAATTGATAAACATAGACAAAATTAGCCATGTATATACGTAGAGAAGTAACCAATTTATAAACATAGAGAATTTAGCAACGTTTAATCACAGAGAAGTTAACAATGTAAATAAATAGAGATGTTAACAATGTGTGTACGCAGGGAAGTAGATTATTCCACGAACAATTATATTGTGTAGTGATTTTATATTATTCCTGTGTGTCTGTCTGTCTGTCTGTGATTCTGTTTACGCGATAACTTGAGTAATTTTGCTCGAATCTCTTTCATTTATGGAAGGATGATAAAGACCGAGTATCAAGTGTTTGCTATTTAAATCCAGAAATATTTGTGAACAATTGACGGAGTTAAGTCGCTTTTTTCTATACATTCTTTGTTAATTTGGCAAAAACACGCTGTGGTCACATTTTCAGAGTTAAGAATCTGAAATCTTGGAAAGATGCTCTTCTAATGACTAGCTAGAGTAATGGTCCATTTGAGTATTTTGCTATATGTCTTTGTTTATTTTTTGCGAACACGCTGTGGTCCCATCATCAAAGATATAAATCTTAATTCTTGCACAGAGTTAAGTCCCTTTTATGATTTTCAGGTACGTTCTTTACGCAGTGGACGCATTGTTGTGAGTAAGATCCTGAAATATTGCACACATGCTCTTCTATAGACCTTAAAAAGATATTTTTCTCAACTTTTTGAAAATTATGTTTACAGAGTTATGGCCCTTGAGTTGTTTGCTATATGTTCTTTGTCACTTTTATCTGATAATCATGGTTGTACTCTCTACGAGTACTCGTTTTTAAGTACGCTTACCTTTTCTCCAATCTCAGTCTGATCGCCTGCTACCATTATGTCCAGGTCAGGTTGCAATGCACATGACTTGATGACTTCAGTATAGAAACGGTCGTCTAATGATTTGCCAAAAAGTATGTTGTCTTTTAGAGTATTATTTTGTATCCAGGCTGACTGGGGTACATAGGCCACATTGGACTGTAAGTGGTCAATTGAGAAAGCAATTTAATCATCAAAATAGTTTGGTCATAACAAGTTGAAAGCACAATAATCAATTGCTAAAGTAGTATTGGGCCTTCTGATATTATCAGATTAGTTATATTGAAATTTATACGCAATAAATGTGTTTTCTTTACTTTTAAAAAACGTATCAAGATTTTTCTTAACTTGGTTGTCATGAAATCAACAGCTTTATGATAGCAAACTACTGTAAAAACTACACTCAAACTACCGCTTGATTTCTGTTTATCAAAATGCTAGATGTTAGCTTCAATGGCTTTGTGCAATTGCCGCCTATTCATTTAGATTTAGATTTCAATTCATAAGTTTTTGAATATTTGTAAAAAGAATAATTATACTTTGTATAACGATGATTGCATGACTTTCGTGACTAAAATACGATTTAATTATTTTTAAGGATTTAATTATTTTTTAAGACAAAGGATAGTTTATACATTCTATGAGTATTTACTTAAGTCAACATATCTTTGATTTATTAAAGAAAATAATCTTAGAATCACTTCATCAAATCAACACTCTTTCGCTTTAACATTCTACCACTACCATAACAAGTTACAAAAAAACATTATCAAAAAAATGAAAAATAAACGAAGGTGATTAATCAACTTATCAATTAAGAGAAGAATCCTTGGAAAAAATCTCAATGAAAAAAATATCGATAAAAAATAAAGGTGAGAAAATATCAAAATAATGAAATACCAAAAACGTCATTATAAGCTTCACTTCTTACATTGATATTAGAGTAACCTTTGACCTTATGAAGTTCACCCAACATGGCTGAGAGAAGAGAAGATTTCCCTGCACCAACTGTTCCTACAATGGCGACTAAACCGCCAGGTGCAACCTCCATGTTGATGCTGGAAAATAAGCAAAATATTATTTACCTGCAAACAGTTTCAAATTTAATTTAATTTGAAATTAATTCATTTAACATATTGTATGTGAACATTCTTACAATATTATATACTCTCTTGTCAATATTTGATGTCAAATGATGTTGGTCGAAAAAGTAGTGTGCATGAAAACATTACACCTAAAAAACTGCGGAAGTCTAGGTATAAGGGTAAAATAAAAAGACTGGTAGGCGCCTTTTGGGCGTAAGAAAGAACCAAAGTGTTCATTAATAACACGAGAACGCAAAGCAGTGGTTAACCCAAAATAAACCAACTCGCAAAAAGTTGAATTTGTCAGGGATGTTTTTTTGACAAACCAAAAAAGAAAAACACAATAATCAGCACGTGAAAGTCTTTTGGAAACGAACATAACTAAACTTCGATCAAAATCCGATAAATTAAAAACTTAAGTCATTTTGACAGAAATGTACCAATCTCAGAGCACATTAAATGGGTTATGAATATTTACTTATCTAAATATGACAGGATAATCTATGTTTACCTCTGAAGAGTCGGTTGTCCATCTTTTTCCCATTTGAAATCTGCGTTTGATATTCGAATAGCCAACACTGAAAAAAATCACAATTAAGTTTAAGATTTGAACCCACAATAAGAAATTGGATGCATTTCATATACGCTCACGGGCTTATAACTTCAACAACGCCAAAAAGAACTCAGATTGTAATTATTATTTAAAATGTTTGAGGGATTGGTGAAAGGCTATCCCTGCTGAATTCCCAACAAGTTCTGATAAGAAAAGAGAGAAAAATGAAACCAAAAAATTCAGTGAATGTGTTACCGGAAATTAAGTATCCAAATTCGAAACAAACAATTATGGACATTTATAATTCTAAACAGTCACACAGAAGTTTACAAATAGTATTTTTATTAGATCAATTATGAACTGGAACAAATTAGACAACAATATCGTGAATGGGGGTCTGTGGAAAGTTTTAAGACCCAGCTTAAGACCCAATGAGTGTGCACATCCTTGTCGATGAAACACCAATAGTTTTGTCATTTGACATATTTTCACATATACAGATATATAAAAACTCACCGTCATTGTTGTCTCTGATTAAGTTGTTTGTATTCAAGTCCTCAGAGTTTAGATATTTCCCCATTCTCTTAAATGACGTTGCTGCCTGGGATATTGTAATGGAATATAAGAATTTTGGGATGATGAATCAAAATGAGGAAAACATGAACATGAAACCTTTGCTACTCTCAAGCAAAAGAAATTAATGTGTTTTTTATCATTTATTGATGTGTAATTCGTTAACAATTAGATGCAGTTTACGTTAGAGAAACATATTACAAACATATAAGAGTACAATAAAATATCCACACACCATTGTGTCCAGATTCTTATCAATATTGACTTATAGTAAGTTAGTATGAATCTCGTATTTTACCACTTACAATGTTTGATTACAAAACATATCATTTGTATTTCAAGTATAAGTATCAGTTGGCTGGTTTAGGATTTTTGCACTTTACAGTTTGTCTTTCTCTTTCTCAATTACACGCACATATAACTACATACGTCTTACCTTGACCAAATCTTTGACCACAATAGGCATGACGTTGATACCAAGTCGTACAAGTTCTATATAGTTGATAGTGAGTACTGATGTGTTGGCGTCTAGATAATGAGTGTCATCCGTCATCACAAATATCACCAACATAATGTACGACATCTGGTGAAAAATGTAACAAAGTCATAATTTATTTTCAATTATAATTTTTGTTACTCGGTGAAACGTTGTGAAACATTGAAAATAAAGCGTTTTTTTTACCTTGTCTCATGCTCTTGTTCGTCAAAAAGAGTGGCTTCTATATACAATATATACATTCTAGAATTTCAGCTAACTGACGCTCCCACAATTCGTCGTTTAGGTAGCTATGCTTCCTATTCTTGCAATGTTATCTCTCAAATGCATATAGCCAAAAGTGCTTTTACCAAAAACGGAAACAAAACACATATTTATGTCATCTCCATAAAAAGTTTGTAACTCCTCTTTAGAATGGATTAAATGCTTAGATGTTAATAAAAAAGAAGGTTATGCCAAGAGAAGCAAAGAACACACAGACTGATGTGGTCTCCGTAAGAAAAGTTTTAAACACTCTTTATAAAACTAGCAACATGTCGTTGATAAGATGTTGTTTAAAAATGAAGGTTATGCTTCGTGTGTCGGCTGTTGGGCTACTTCATTGCATATTTTTATTTTCTTCTAATTCTACTTTACATTTGACCACTACCGTACATTACGTGGAGATAATACACAGCCATGAAATAGAAAGTTCAACCTAAAAAGTTATACAGACCAGGTATTGTAATAACTTACTTATCAAAGTTTTTTTTTCACATATCGTCAGGCCACAAAATGAACTTACCCAAAACACCGAAGCTGTCCAGGCAAAAGTTTGGAAAGCGTCTAGCATGGCGTACTTGAGGAGTATCTTCAGTTCTTTCTCTCTTATTTCTGTGATTTTCTTGGTGAACATTGGCTCCCAACCGTACAGTTTGATAACCTAAAGGATGGTTTACATAGCATATATTGTATAATTTTCAAGAGTTGATAAAAATTACTAGATTACAGATAGTTCTCGTCCCAACATAATAAATACAAATCTTTGCATTGAAACGTGCACAAGATATGATCCACATATTTAGTTGAAACGTGCACAAGATATGATCCACATATTTAGTTGAAACGTGCACAAGATATGATCCACATATTTAGTTGAGTAAATAGTAATAGTAGATGAACTAATTGGCCGCCATGATTGTCTGTGCATCATATACACCTCTTGGTACTGGAGGGCGAGGAGGGTGAAGAAGATTACCTGAGTACCCTCATGTGGTATCAGACACAGCGTTGCTCACCTTATATGTTTAAAAAAAACATTATAAAAAGAAAAAAAGCAAGCCGAGAGAAATGTAGATATTACGGAGAGAAAGATAGCATAAATGTTAAAAAGAGAAGGACCCACCTTTATTCCGTTTAGCACTTCAGACATAACCTTGACCCTTTCATCCTTGATGACCATAATGTCTTGTTGATATTCTCGCATTTTCTCCATGGTCCATATGTTGAAAACAAACATAACTCCCATATAGCCAAGGCCTGACATGTAATGACGAACGAGAAGAAAAAGAAGAAAGTTTAATAGTATCCCTTGAGTATATTCACAATGTTATTTGGTTCCTGGACTCATGCATTTAAGCATTTATTATATCTTACAGCTTTTGTAAAAAAAAAGCATATCATTGTACTGGTAGTTTGTACATCTACTATTTGAAGGAAATAAAATAGAGTGTAACATATGAAGAACTGTAGACGATGCACCTCAATCAAACACTTACCCGCAAACACTTACCCGCAAACACAATAAGGGAACGTTCACATATTACGTAATCAAAATTTGGCCCATTTTTG
>JAUUEB010403085.1:0-20500 GCA_032362205.1 Clione limacina
GTAATAATTTCATGTAAAGCGCATTGAGCAGGCCTGTAAGGCGTGGAAATGCGCTATATAAATGCCATGTATTATTTATTATTTTATATATGATCCTTAGAAACAACCCAAAAATGCACAATCTTAACACACATATTTTAAGAAATGGAGACAACTACTGACATGGGTACGAAACTGCAACCCACAAAGTCAAAGCCGGTGGGTCTTACGAAGACCAAACACACACACACAAAAATTAACGAAAGCCGAAGCTGGTCATTACAAAACATTAAGCCTAAGCCTGCCTTTAAAAAAAACATAATTGTTTGAATGTGTTTAAGCTCTGCAGAAACAAATCCTAAGTATCCCAGGGAATACTAGGGATATGATATGGCATCTTAGACTTTAAGGGCATGGGAGGGGGTTACTTTGGCCAAGTTTTGTAAAAGAATGGTATTTAAAAAAAGTGTTGATTCAAGCTGTCTTTTTCAAAGTAAGTCTAGTTAGTGTGTTGGGGGCTGATTAAATATTATCTTACGCCCTAGAGGGAAGGGGATAAGTTGTTAGATTTTTATTGGAAAAAAAATATCTTGCCGAAGCCTTTCAAAAATATGAACACAAAGCCAAAGCTTAAGCCTGGTGAAAAGATTTGTCAAGCCGTAGTCAAAGCTTCTTACATAAAATATCGCTGAAGCCTTCTCCAAAATATACCCGAAGCAGAAGCTTTATAATCAGGGCTTTGCACCCACGTATTTAATATTGTGCCCAAATAATGTGCAACACCTTACTTTGGAAGAACAAAAACATCTCAGAGAAAATGTGAGGGGAGATAAATGTGATGGGTTTAGCACACATAATTTTGTTATTTTGTGACTTTAAACGGTGCAAGAGCCATGGTGGGCAAGACAGCTGGGAACTCCAATCTGCCAGTGAATGCTAATGCGACAACCCAACAATGAAGCACATCTTCCGGGAATGTAACCTGCACAGACCAAGACCTGGAAGACTGCAATAGTGCAGCCCAACACTGATCTAGCACTGGCGTGATCAGATATGATGATGATTGTTCAGGTTATCATAATATGCCATCTTCAGTTTCTTATAAGAAGATCTAAATCTTGCGTAAAGTGTTTGTGTGGCTTATTCTGGTTTTTCTTCTTTCTTTACCTGTCATGTGCCCTCAGGAAGCATACTCGGTTAATTTTTATCTCTCTGTTTGTTGTATTCTAGTACTGTTCAACAATTACAGGTGGGATTATTTGGAAGATTTTGCCATACCATGATAAATGGGTCTAACCGACATTAAAACATTGACATCTTTTGCGAATCCCCCATTACATGCTTCTTTTGTACTAACAAAAGAAACTGTTAGAAAGGATGCCAATCTTCTTCTAAACGAATATCTTAGATAGAGTTAATAGACATTGAAAAAGAGGATGATGCAGACCTAGAAAAAGTTGGACTGGAAACATAAAAGAAATGACTGGGAATAAGATGACAGAATGTTGCAAATTGGCGGAAGACCAAGGCAGATGGTGATCCACGGTATCCAACCTCTGCAAGGAGAAGGAACCCAAATAGATAGATAGA
The DNA here is from genome assembly GCA_032362205.1 of Clione limacina. Taxonomy (NCBI): domain Eukaryota; kingdom Metazoa; phylum Mollusca; class Gastropoda; order Pteropoda; family Clionidae; genus Clione; species Clione limacina. The sequence goes on from JAUUEB010403085.1 coordinate 1,570, forward strand.
CATTACAGCGTGATGCTGTAGTCTTTTTGATACATTGTTTATGCCCCCACAGCCACAAATGCTTTTTGTAGATCTAGGTGTCATTGATAGTAACACATCTCTAACTTTTAGTGGCTCTTGTTAAAAGCCAAGTGTGTATGCCTTTAAAACAACACAACTGATTTAAATCTTGTGACAACATGGCTTGAAAACCAAACAAGGAACTATTTTCTCAATTAATCAAATTTTAAATGTAATTGAATGCTTAAACTCTTTTAATCATCATACATCTCTAAAGTTTTAAGGAAAAATTAGGGAGTCCCTTTAATAGCATTTTGTAGATCTTTTGATTTTTTACTAATAGGAATAAAGATGACATGGTTCCTTTAGACAAGGTCATCTAGTACTTTTTCATAAAGGATTTAAACAGACGGATTGCAAGGATGAGTTATGTTGTTAGAAAAACTGCTACAAAACACAAACCTCATTGATCATTTCTAAAGCAGCATCATAGATTTGGTTAGTCAAATTCTCCATCATATATGATCCACCCCATGGGTCAGCAACCTGAGGAAAATAAATATATTTTTTCTAAATATATGTACAATACAGTTGAAAGAGATGTGTAAGAAACATCTGAAAAAGGAATGCATTGAATATAGAGGTATTGCCCCCTAACACTTGTTTTAACTAGCAGAACTAGTCTAGGCATGGCTGGCGGAATGATTTTCACCAGTGAAAGATTTCAAACATTTTAAGCTTGAATTAATTTTAAAAAGAAAATACTAATACATCTTAGTCTCATGACCAAACAATTCATAAGAAGCAAACCTTTGGAATGCCTGACTCCTCCTGTAAAATGATCTGTGTGTTTCTAGCAATACGAGCACTAAACACTGTTGGTAAACCAAGAGCCTCATCAAAAGAGTTGGTGTGCAATGACTGGGTCCCACCAAACACAGCTGCCATTGCTTCTATGGCAGTTCTCACAATATTATTGTATGGATCCTGAAACACAACAAAAATATTCATATCCGTATTAATGATATTCCAGTAAGATATGTGTAATTTGGACAGCAAAAAACACTTTCCAACATATTGTGACGTTAAAATACCTCTAGAAAGGTTAAAATACAATAATTCATAAGTTGTCAGCATTATAAGAACTATATTTCCAAAGTTTTGTAAAATTATTTACATATTTGTCTTCAATGTATTTCAATTCATCAAAGCTAGACAGTGTACGGATTGATGACCTTTCTATAATTTACAAAGAAAATCTTTGGCCATAAATCATACAAAAACAAACATACATTCAGTAAAAATAAATAATATAAAAACAACATTCATTCAGTAAAATTTTTTTTAATCTGCATTATATAAGCATTCTAGACTAAATCAATATGAAAGATGATGTATAAATGAAGGACACTAACCTGCTCAGTAAGAGACCAGCCAGAAGTTTGGCAATGGGCTCTCAGCAACAAAGATTTGGCTGCTTTGGGCTGGAATTTCTCTTTGATGAGAGTGGCCCACAACCTCCTGCCTGCACGCATCTTGGCTATTTCCTAGCAAGATTAAGTAGACAATTTGAGAGAGCAAAAAACCAAATTCAAGTGTTGACGTAAATGAAAAAGACAACATTGAAAAAATCAAAGTAAGATTATAAATGAGGAGTATGCTTTATAAAAAACAAAAATAACTAACAATACGATTTTCCTTCTTGTTAGTATAAGTCAAATAAATATGTGTTCTTTTTTATTATCAATTTGATGAAAAGATTATATGAGTTCTCAAAATCTGGTCAGTTATTTAAAGAAAAGACAAAGCACATGATAGATACATACCATGTAGAAGTTCATTCCAATGCCCCAGAAAAATGACAATCTTGGTGCAAATTTGTCAATATCCAAACCTCTGCTGACACCTGGCAAATTGAAATATATCAAATATAAGACTAAATTGACTGTGGATTTCTAACTATATTATTAGACAACTCAGCCTAAGGGTATGGCTTCTTTTCTTAAGTATAGAACTGAAGTCTTCTCCATAGGCAAAAGTAAATTGTTGGATATGACTATGTTGGGCCTGTATTGTTGCGTATTTGTCTGATGTCATATGTTGTAAATTGTAACTGGCAGTATAAATATCTAGAGTACCTTCTGAAGTCAGATAGCCCCCACCCTCTCCGTAGAGGGACGCACCAAAATGTGAAAACATGAGTGTAAAGCAGTCTGCCGGCTATCACAAAATCAGTCCTCTCGGTTTGCTCTTGACCAAGTTGATTCAGTTCGAGTTGAAAGCGGGCGAACGATACAAACAAACAATTAGGCAACTGAAAAAGCTGAAACAAACAGCTGTATTTATTTATTCATTGATATTCTATTTTAAGATGAAAAATAAATTTATAATATCTATAACATCTTTGTAAACTTATCAATACCAACCAGCTCCATTAAGCATTGTCAAACATTTCCTCTTGATAGAGAATGAAGCTTAATACATCAAGCTGTCCCATTACTTTTAACAGCAAAAAAATGAATGTGGGGAGGTGAATTGTGAAGAAGTGATTCAATCCCTTTTTGCTTGGACTTTGAACATTGATGGCAACTCCCATCTGTTTTGTTCCTCATTTGGATGCCTAGATCTATGTCTCTAAATGCAGACAATTGCATTAGGCTGGAAAGAAACCTAAAGATGATGAGAGCAAGGACACATCATTGCTTTATGTCGATTGAAATTGGAAAACCTGCGTTCTCATTATCCTATCTCAGCTACCCTTGCTTTCACGCTGGCTGATCAGTCCAGATTGAATAAAGCAGTACTGGGGCTTCAACTTGATAACTTAGTTACCTTTTATCTTGAATCTTAAGGTGGAGTTATGACTAAATACTTCGACCTGACTGTTTGCACTTTCATTAAAGAAAAACAATGGTTCAGGTAACTCACCTTGTCTGACATATTCCAGACCATCTGCTAAAGTGAATGCTAACTCTAAAATGGCATCTGCTCCTGCTTCTTGCAAGTGATATCCAGATATTGAGATGGAATTAAATTTGGGCATAGACTGTAAAAAAGGCAAAGTAGAGGACAATGAATTATACCCATTTACTGGGCAGGTAATTAACTTGAATAGTTATGATAACAAATAAATAAATTAACTACTTTATTAATCCACATAGGGAAAATTTGTTTTACAAGGCTGCACATACTACATGTTTTAAAAAAAATTGACTCATATAAAATATGACAACTCCTTTAATTGTCAATGGAATAAAAAAAACTTGCCTTGTAACACAGTAATGTTAAGTCCAGCGGAAACCAAATTTTTAATTTAAACAAAATTTTAACTCTATTTGTTGAAAACATAGCAAATTCAATAAAAGTGCCAACATCTGTACAGACAAACAAAACATGATACATAACCAAACAGAACCAAATATGCACAAATGTAATGAAAGATTTGAAGCCAATATTTGTAAGCTAAGTTTTTTTTAACAACATTGTATTGACATTTAAATGAAGTTGAAAAAATGATCAAAACAAACACAAAATAGATATTAGTTGTGTGTATCAATCTGAAAAGACAAAATCTAAACAAATATAATAAAAGGAAACAGAACATGCACTTGCTAAAAACAGTCATTTTTGGAACAAACATTCTTTTTGTTACATAATATTTTTCATTACTATGGAAATAGTTAATCTCCTGGGCAGAAGAAGACATGCATGTCTTGGAATCGAAATTTGAATAAGAAAATTAGACATATATTTATGTGTCCACTTTTTGTTTATATATTAACACATATATGGTTTACATTAACACACAGAGTGATAAATACATTTAACATATTAATACACAATGAAATTAAAACCAGCAAACAGCACCTACAGTAATTAAATAAACTGTAAAGTACCCTAAACTGTCACTATTTCTTCATTGTCAAAGAATAAGAATAATCATTTCTCTTGGAAAGCATTATTGGAATTATCCTGAATATAACAAAACATTGCCTTATTTTGTCTAGATTTTATGTTGCAAAGCAAAACGTTTTTCATGATCATTGCTGTTGTTTATTACATGTGGTAAATTTTGAAACACAATGAATGCTTGTTTATGAGGAAGTTCATATTTTCAATTCTATTGCAAACCTTTCCAAACAATGTTAATAAGGAAATACATATATAACTATGTATTAGTGACATAAGGAAATCAAACTTGGATTGCAAAAGTAATTTGATTTAAAAAAGTACAGACATTTGGATTACAAAAAGTACAGACATATTTACCTTAGATGTATACTCAAAGATATCTCCAATTATCTTCATTGATGGGTCAGGTGGGTAGATGTAGGTGTTCCTCACCATGAACTCTTTGAGAATATCGTTCTGTATAGTGCCAGCAAGATCTGCTTGTTTTGCTCCCTGGTTAAACAACAAAGACAACAAACTGTTCATAAATAGTTTTCAAATTGAAAAGTTTCTTAACATATGCGAGAACAAGATAGCTCCTTTGCCAATAGCACTCATATTCAAGTAAGATTTACCATAAGTTTTGCTTTCATAAAACTGATAAAACTAAGACAGGATGGAAATCAATTTGGTTTGACTTAAATCAAAGACAATTTGTACCGTATACACTGTAACAAAACGTAATGCAAAACTTTTCCTAAACTTAAACCAACATGCAAAGTCTACCTGCGTGTTAACTGCCTGTCATAGAAAATTACAGGTCAATCTTTAGTCTTAAGTTGACAGAACAAGTTTCTCTCAACACCAGTGTTATGATTCCAGCACTGACATTAATCAATAGCCAACCACAATGAGGTTATAAATACAACCCTGCCTCCTTGTCCACCAATCATCAAAATGGTAAGCAGACCCTCCTAATCAGAAAGGAAACATCTACACGTTTACCGTCAAAATGGTAAGAGGACCCTTCTAATCAGAAAGGAAACATCTGTATGTATACCGTCAAAATGGTAAGCGGACCATTCTATTCAGAAAGGAATCATCTGTATGTATACTGTACATCTTAAAATAATGTTTCAAAGATGGTCTTCAAATTATGGCTGCAATTGTCTGTATGGGAAAAAATATTACATAACCCACCTGCTCCTCTGCAGCAACAACATACATAGCCATGACAGGCAGCACAGCACCATTCATAGTCATAGAAGTTGAGATCTTGTCCAAGGGTAAACCATCGAACAGTAACTTGGTGTCTTCCACAGAGTCTATGGCAACACCTGCCATACCAACATCACCAGTCACTCTTGGGTTGTCTGAGTCATACCTGAAGCATCAAAACCAACATTGCATGCTTATGTCACTCAAGTAAAGGTGTCAGCATGACCTCTTAAATACAGTTCAGTCAATGTTCAACAAAAACTTCCTTACAACAAAACAACTGTGAATCCCACATTTTTTCCTCAATAAACAATAGTAAAAACGTTAACACTAAACCAACAAAAAATCTTGGCGTTTTAAGCTCAACAAATTAGTGACCCCAAATATCTCCTTAATGATTTCTAAAAGGCAAAAGAATACAGAAGATAAATAAAATAGCTAAAACGGTTGAAAAATGAGACAAAACGTTTTTTGAATTTTACACCTATATCTCCAACAGAAAATAACAATTAAATATATTAATTCATGTTGATGTAAGTTTTTTTTCCCTGCCCACTTCTTTCTTTTTGATGACCCTTTATGATTAGTATTAACAAAAAGTGAAGGTGTTGAGATTGAACTTTTAAGACATTTGTGAAAATCAATACATGTTAATTATTATTCTAGATTTAATAATCAATATACAATTTGCGATATTTTAATAGATGATGCTCATTTGAAGAAAACTTCACAATGTTGTTAAGTTTTTTAGGATGATAATTATAAAATATTATATTTGTGAGTGTTAAATGTTAGTACTATATTTCTCATGCTCCTCAGATAGAGAGATCATGATAAGCAAAGGCTTACGCTGATATTTCTATCACTCTGGGGTTCAAGAGTGGACATCCCCATTCCCACCTCCTAATGAGGCATATTTTAATGCCACTGAAAGTTCCTACATTGCTTATGGTCTTGACTATGTGACAATTGTTAGTATTAGTCTTACCTTACTCTGTATAAATGAGAAGAGGCATGCTGTTTTCTTACTTAACAAGCTATTTGTTTTTTGCTTTTAAAGTGTAAAAGCATCTTAGTCCTCCCCACCATCATTTAACCAATCAATCCTTTATTTTCGGAGAAAAGGATGTGATACGATGCTTTACAAGGATTTAGTGGGTACGCTATGCTGATGTAAGATAGTTTATCATGTTGGCAAAACCTGATATTTTTCCTTTGATAGCTATACAATTACTTCAAACAAAATTCTGTATTCAATGAAGTAAAGACATGTTTGTTGAAACCTTTATCTACTGTAATAAGATATATAGCTGAACATTTTGAAATCACTTCATAACATGAGTCGGGATGAATATTCCTCTTGATAAAAAAAAACTCTGATAATTCATGTGGGAGCTAATCTCCCACTAAAGGGGCTGAAGCGCTGAGTCATGGGGGCATCCCTCCCAGAACTAAAATAGGTGTATTTTAAGCTAAGTGTGGATGCCCAAATCATGTTTAAAGATCTGCAGACAACCCCCTAGAAAAAATTATAAAAATAGAGCTAAACATGTATTTTAAATGTAACATGAGACAAATATGAAAAAACAACAATTACTTAAATAATATTTACTAGAAAAAACTAAGATTGGGTTGAATTTCAGCACTATGAACACTTTACAATAAGCAAAAGAAGCCCCAGAGCCTAACGCTCATGCTTTAAGACAGCCCTGATTTTGGGCAACCCCATTATGAAAGCATTTGCTCTGTTAAAAGAGATTAACTTGAATTTTCTTGAAAATCTTATCAAGTCTTTGCCCTAGGCCTTTATGGAAATCTTTTAAAAGTATGCAAAAGTGCCAACAATTTTCATAATAAGTCCTTATAATCTTCTTATACAATTCTTTGTGGTAGGGGTTCAATTACTATTTTCAGATATTTGCATCACAATCATCATAATTCCTAAAACACTGCAACCTTTTTTTGCCACTGCAGTAGTTCATCAAACTCTTTCTCTCTATATGTTCTTCTTTCATTCAAACCAACTGTCATTTTTGCCCAATAGTATTTTCCCAAGCAGTAAAAATGTATTAATGGATAGTATTAGTATCTATCACCAGTAATCTGATACCCTATTATATTATACAATGAGTTATATCAGTACCATGAATGGATCAATTGGTTGGTCTTATTGATTTTTTTCCTGTGCTCTCAAACTTACAGTATCTTTTCATACACGATTTTGGTATAATCACATCATTTATTTGAGTGGGAAAAGAGAATCCTGCCCCTTACATAAATACCAATACCACAGAGGCAAGATCTGACATTACACTCATTTTGGGGTTTATCTCAACTTTTGAAGTGAAGGTTGCACTATGTACAGAAATTCAAGATAGATTGTTTACCCTCTATGTGTGGGCAGATCAAAAGCCACACTTAAGCCTTGTTGTCCAGCTTTGATGTTTGCTCTGTAAAACTTGTTACTTTCCTCCACAGTGCTAAATCCTGCATACTAAGAATACAAGAAAAAAAAATTATTTATGGCAATATGCTCCATGATCGACTGAAAAGACATAGATTCTTCCAATCTTTAAATAGAATGATCATATCTGCTTATTGAAACAAAATAATAGTTCCTGGCTTGTTGTGGGATACAAATTATTAATTTGATGACTGGACTTTGATGTTTTGATTAGAAAGTATTCTTTAATGGGTTAGAGGGATAGGGGTGATAAATCATAATCTATCAACACATTTTGACTTTAATATTAAATTTAAAAAAATAAATATATATGTTTTTCTTAACACAAAAACAAACAAATTTATCTAGCCTTAAAACTACCAATACTGTTGATTGCGGATGAAATAAGTGTTCAACCAATTCTGACCTGATTAAAAAAAATATGATGTACAAATACAAAGTACAATGTCTTATAATAAAGTGGTAAGTGAGATTATATCTAAATACTGAAATCAATTGCCAAAATAACAATATGAGAAACACAATTTCACTCAACTTCCTAGATTAACTATGAGTGGCCTTTTTATTGCCTCTAGAGATATTTACATGCAGGTCTCTCAGCAAAGCATATCTATAACATTGTACGTTTACATCATCATGGCAGAGGGTCTCACCTGTCTTATGGTCCATGGTCTATGTGTGTACATTGTGGAGTATGGGCCACGGGTATATGGAAATTGTCCAGGGATTTCAGCACCAATTCCTTCCATATCAGCTTTTGTGTAAATAGGCTTTATGTTGATTCCCTATTTGTGATAAAAAACAAAGTAGGAATAATTTAGATAGATTTCATGTGAGAGAGACAGGCAGAGAAAAATCAACTGTGAATGTGATTTATTTACATAAATAGATTTGACTGGCATAACACAAATAGACTTTATTAATAGGAGACCTAACCAAATATAGACTTAATCCTTGACACAACAGTTTTTTCAGCATTTCTGTCCTTACAGCTACTCACTTTCCTGTGTTTTTCCGGCGTCAAGCTTACCGTAATGTAGCATTAAAATACTTTATTTTAGAAACTTTTTATCATCCTAATCTTGTGGTGTAGCAGATAGAACCGTTGCATGTTAATCAATCTAACATGAATCCAAATCCTGCTCGGAGGAAGTTTCATTTTTTAATAAATTGTAGAAAAGTCCTCTGCGAGGTTTTGCTTCTCTTAAATACCTCATGTCGCAGTGAAATCAGATAAGGTCCCTTAAATCTATAAATAAGCCAGAGCAGACATGGGTAAGACAGGCTTTGGTTTCGTCGTATTTCCAAAAATCCTGGAATGTTTTTTCATTAAAATAGGTGTTTTTCTTACTCCAAATCCATACATAAGTATTAAAATGTTAACTAGACACTGTTCACGAGGTACACACCACTTTGTTTTACTGAAATCGGATGATTTAACCTTTTTACAGAGTTTTCTAGAAACAAAGGCTTCGGTTTCGAGTTATTTTTTAGAGCTGGCTTGGCTTCGTGATGCGTCAGGGCTTCGTACCCATGTTAGAGCCAGAGCCTAAATTCAAAACTTGCCACCCAGGGAATAAATTGAGTCACCCCACCACAATATTCAATGGGTTTAGAGAAATGAGATGTGCAATCACAACAAATGATGCTCTATGGGTCATGTGAGAAAAAAAAAATGGATTGTTTTTCATACAGATTTCTGCACACATGTGATTATCCCTCAGTGTTTGTCACTGGCTGAGCAGCTGGATAAAAAAAGCGACTACTTCATAATATACCTATATGTATCATTCATGTATTTTATGCAGATTGTATTCTAAAAAATGTATTATCTTCAGGATTGAAATTTACTGTTTCAAAATTTGAACTCATATAATTAATATATATATATATATATACTCTAATTGTATACTTTTGGTTAGTGACTGTTTTACTGTTCATTTCTGTTATTAAGACTACTAGAGTGATACTCTTTGAGACTTGAATTCTTTTCTGTTTGATAAGCAGTCTTTCAAGTAGGGAAAAAATACAATGACAATTCTCAGGGATCAATTATACCATTGTTAAATATTATGAAATTAAACTTCTATGGATTTTTTTGCAGCTTAGAATAATATCAATCTAATTAGTGAAACCATCTGTTGCTCATCTCCTATAAAGTCTTCACAATAAAAATGTCAAATGTTATAGATGTGAAACATGATACCTAGGTAACAGCTGGCAACACTACTACTGTTACATATAATTTTATGAGATGTGAAGTCTGGTGAAAATATAATAAGATATGATAAGGACATTTATTCAAAGAGAAAACAAAAGTAAAAATATTTTTGAAACTCTTAATAGAGCACGGCTTCCCTTTGATAAAAGAACATCCCCTTTCTCCTTTTAAGTCTTACTGACTGGAAATACTAATGATGTTAGGATCTGATTACTTATTACTTGATCATACAAGTTATCTTTAAGATAACATTACCTATGAACACTCTATTGCTACCAATATACCAAAAACATAAAAAATAATGGAGGAATACCAGTCTGTATCTCAAAACATCTCCTAAAAAATCTACAACTTGGTTTCCTTGTAGCCAGACTGAAGGGCTAAGGATATTCATTTTTTGACCCAGCAACATACCATACAGAGTTTATTTTTAAGAAACTCCCTAACATAGGAGTTAAAGTTAATGCATTTAAATAATGAGCACCTTTTTCAAACCTCAGTAAGTTTCTTATTTGAATACCGCTTAATAATCAAATGTCCAAAGATGGCTGTTCATAATTATTAGTACAAACATTATAATATGGTTGAATAAGAAATACAAATTTGAACTAAGATCGTGTGATTGAATCATGCCAGTTGTAAAGGGAAAAAAAGCCAAACAACGAGATGATATTGACTTTAAATTTCAACAACAGAAAATTGTAAAAATAATACCTCAGCTGTTTTCCAGGTAAGGGTTTCTTCGACATCTTTTCCCTTTAACTCCTTGGCAGCACCTTTCTTCCATTCTTCATCAATTGGCTTTTGAGTGCTGACAAATCTTGATGCAGCTGGATAACATGCCTACAATAACAAAAAAAAAACATTACATCAAATTTAAAAAAACCCAAAAGAATGATTCAGAACAAAGGCCATAATACATCCAGGATCCAATAAAAAAGATTGAATACAATTAAAAAAAAATTACTTTAAAACTAAATAATATTTCTTTCTTCCTGTTTCCCCCCCCCCCAAAAAAAAGATGAAACTCAAGATTTAAATGAATCCATATTTCAATGTTGCCAAAGAAATGCTGAAAAATTATTGGTTGAGATACAAAACTACATGAGCCATTTTTTAATAAATTAATTAGCAGTTTCTGCTTTAAACATGGACATTCTAATCTATTTTGATATGTTCAGTGAGAGAGGACAAAGAATTAAAAAGAAAAGCTGGAAAAGAGTTAAATGGAAAATTCAATAGCAATGGAATAAAAGGTATCAGCAGAGCTTTGACCAACCCTATCAGAGTAGTTTCATACAGCAGACTTCATTATCGATTGATTATTTAGGTGGTTGGTAGATTTCTTAGGAACACATTTCTTTTTTATACTACTTTTATCCTTGTCTTCTCATGTTATCAATGTAATTATTTACTTATGTTTGATTACATATTACCAAGATCCTTCTTTAAAGAAATGCAAGAGTAAAAACACAAGCCCTAATGAAACAATGATAAAAAGACTCACCTTAACACAATTTACAGGACGTAAATTCCCAATTTTGCTGAGGTGCAACATTATGCTTTTATCTCTTATCCAGAGTTTTCAATCTGAAATAATCCCTGCAGAAAAATAATATTGTTGGTATGAAATGTAAATAGTTGAAAAATGGTTTCTTATTCAGTTCAGCTCTGTGTTCACCAGAGGATGTATCCATGATCTAACCCAAACCAAACCCTCTCCTTGACATGCCTCTTACCAAAGCCTTTGAGGCAGATGAGTTTCATCTATTACCAACTCACTAAACTAATCATTGTGTTAATCATAAATTCCAAAATTCTCACTGATTGTCAATATTGCTTCAGGTGAAAGTGTTCTTACAAGACACAGGTTCTGGTCACATTGACCAGAACCTACACAATCCATTCTTGTTATTGTTTTTTATTCAAGCATTAAAAGTTTAGGATAGTTTACCAAAAGAGAGTTGAGAGAGTCAAGCAGGTACTATTCTTTGCAAGCAAAGCTGGCAACTTACTAACAGGATTTGATTTTATGTCTCCTATATAGACTAAGTGATAAATCTCAGAGGACGCCTGCAGTGATATCAAAATCTGCTATTTTAATCATATGATTTAATCATTCTTATTAAAATCTTTTTTGTTTTAAAAATTGTCACAACATACCATAAATAGCCATATAACACAAATTTTTCAAAGTACAAAGATCAAACCACAGACTTTTATGACCACCGGAAATTAGTGTTAGATTTTGGAACACATTGATGCCCTGTTTCAGTCTTTTGAGCTGCATGTTCTGACCATAAATGACAGAAAGTAACCATAGTATAGACTACAAAAGTTAATACATGGTTCATTATTCATGAAGTCATGAAATTAACTGTTTGTGGCAATAAAAGTCCAGTAAAAGTAAAATTAATTAATTTGTACTTGAACACTGATAAAAAAAATACAAGCATGGGAACATGGCCGCCGTCAGACGGATGTTCGCAGAGTCATTTAAGTTTTGAAAATGGAAGGAAGATGGTACATTCAGCTATGTTAAGGGGGGGGTCTGCAAAAATTTGAAAAGTGGAAGCTAATTGTACATTTAAAAAAAATTAAAAGGGTTCTTGGAGATAAAATTGGATATGGAAGATGATGGTGTATTTTAGAGCTATGTAAAAGTGTCTGGGAAGGTGAGAATGGAAGCAAGATTGTGCATTTTAGAGCTATGTAAAGGGGGTAATGGAGAAATTTTGAATAACGAAAGTTCAATGGTGAATTTTAGAGCTATGCTAAAGAGGGCTGTGAAACATTTTGAATTTTGAAGCTAGACGGTGCACTTTAGAGCTATGCTTAAGGTGGTCGTGGGGGAATTTTGAAAAACGGATGTTCAATGGTGCATTTTAAAGCTATGTCAAGGAGGGTTGTGGAAATTGTTAAAAACCGGAAGCTTAATTGAGTATTTTAGAGCCATTGTGTGGTCTGAAAGAGAAGGTAATAAACGGGAATAAAGATGTGGAATGGTGATTTATGGGATAATCTATTTCTACTTACAGTGATAAAAAACATTTTGGTTTATTTGCAAAACAGGGCATGCCCTTAATTATTTTGAATTATTGATGAGAAATGGTGCTAACAAAGTATACTTTTGGAAGAATTGAGGCTTTCCCCGAAATGTTGAAAAATATTGTTACAAAATGATGCATTTTCTAAGATTTTTGAGGAAAAAAGGTCCCCCTTGCCCCCCCCTCCCTGCGGACGCCCTTGGTGAGAATCATCACATTTATCTTTTTGGGTTGCTCAATTCTTGGAACAAAATTACATTTGTGAAGATTAACTTTCCTTTATTAAAAAAGGTATTTTTTACAAAAAATAATTTTTTAAAACTAATAGGCCTGGTGTGGAAAGTTTCGAGATTTGAAACTAATATTTTTGTCGTTTTCGCTTCAACAATTACAACGGCACTGTTGCCTACTTCAAGCACACACTAACATTGAATTGACTGAATTGAATCCTAACACTATGAAGTCAACATGCACAATGATATTGTGATGTGCTTTATTTTCTTCTTGTCTGTCTGCTTGTGTGTGTGAGTGTGTGTGTGTGTGTGTGTGTGTGTGTGAGTATGTGTGTGAGTGTGTGAGTGTGTGTGTATGTGTGTGTGTGTGTGTGTGTATTCGTGTGTGTGTGTGTGTGTGTGTGTGTGTGTGTGTGTGTTCGTTGTGTGTGTGTGTGTGTGAATGTTTCACATAAATCATATTTGCCATCAAACCTGTGAAGTTTCAGTTCCAAGCCAAAAGTGGAGATTCCATTCCAACTTCGTGCTCTTCTGAAATGTCTGGAAGATCAAGAAAAGATTTTAGTGAAATGTGTTCATAAATATAGTTTCCTACAATAAATTATAACAAATCATATATATAATCATTTTGTTATATTTTCAGATTTTGTTTTTATTTTTTAAAAATCACCGAAAGCGACAAACTTTATTTTGAAATTTTCTGTTATCTTTGATTTTATTATTCTAACAAACTGAAATACATTTTAACCGTTGGAATTGTCAAGTAAGCGTTTTTTTCTAAGATATTAAAAGTTAACACAAACGCTTGCATGGGAGACGGAAACATGCGTTGCCTTGCCTCATTTTTTGTACTATTATATCTGCTTCGACGATATTAAAGATCTGCCATCGAAAAAATACCCTGATTGATAATTGAGCCTAAAATCCTTTTTTTCTGATTTTCCCAAAAAACTCTCAAATGTAATTATAAAACGTTGTCTCATTTTGACAAGATATTCCAAACGACACGTAAAAAGCGGATGTCTATTCTTTAAATACCCCTAAACTCCACGGCTGTCTGCCAGATCTGCAGATGACAGACGCCTTCCTAATCTATGCCGGGATGTTCAGCTGACGAACGTGAAGAAACCAAGAAGAAGGAAATACCCATTTGAACATGTTTTGGATGTCTGATTTAATGGATTTGGATCGATGAAGCTCAAAATAACGAAATATCTGCCATATTAGATAACGTCATAATATTTACTTTGTGGCGTTAAATTCAAGTACTCTTATCCACATTAATTCGTTCCAATATTAAAAATAGCTTAATTCTGTCGCAGTTGAACAAAGCTATCTTTAGATTAATTTTCAAGCGCTAAGATTTAGTTTTCAAAAACTGCATCAGCATTTCAAATAGGAAATTTAATTCCTTTTGTTGGGATATTCAAACTTAAGTTAAGACAAAATTAATGTCAATATTCTAAAATGTTTCTGTCTCTTTTGGTGAACTTTTGCGAAATTGAAACATTTGTATAGTTATCGTGTAACTTTTCGACCTCAGTAAATATTCACTTAATTGAGTATTTTGAGTTCTAAGACTCAAATAATAGCATTCTGTTACTTGGCAATAATGATCATCTATACCATTCCCCTTTCAAATACATACACGCATTCAAAAACAAAAATTGATCGACACAGTCTCACAAGAGCAAGTAAATATCTATCCATGAAATATAAAACTAATTGATGTCATGGTCGATCATATAATTTTTTTCCCACACAAACTTCTTTTTACTCGAATAGATAATCGGGCAACTTCATTGACAGATAATCATTACCAAATTTAAACACATTTATTTGAGCCCATCACCTTTGTCAGTTGTATGTTACATTTGATCCCAACGGGAGGTTTTGATAAAGAAAGGAGATATATAGAGCTATCAATCAGATTGATATAATAGGAGATGCAAGTTTAACAGCCTAGGGGAAGATAGCAAACAATAAATCAATGTAAACGGAACTATAAATAAACCCCCAAACCCCTTCTTTGTGTCATCTTGATTGTTTATCAAAATTCTGAGATTGTTGCAGATGTAAATAAAACTTGTTTTAAAGAGAAACCGATCAGTCTAAAATTAGTTTTTAAAATTTTTTAAATTCACAAGAAAAACCTTTTCATGTTACACCTCACATAGTTCATTAGTTTCCCTTTCTGTTGTCTTTTTATTAAAAAAATACTTGGGGGATCTCGATTGATATTGTTTTTATCAATAAGAACTTTTTTTTCTTAAACCCCATGTTCAGTGTTATTTTTTTTGTTGGTAGTTTCTAAACATGGTACATTCCCTTTAACTACATTACATCCTTATTTATCCTTATGGTTTTGGCATTTCTCACTGATATTAAATGTCTACCACAGATGGAATAGTCTGGATTATTGTGTCTTACTGTGACATATCAAATAAGATTATTCTCATGGTATAACTGTACAAACTAAAAGTGTATATATTGATAGCAGATATTGCGAACATCAAAATTGTTTCAAGATAAAATTAAAAAGTAAGGATACATGAACATAATCCAACAAAATAATTTTATGGCAATTCTAATTTTAACTATGCGTAAAACGAGGTTTTACAATGCTAGCGTAAAAGTCTGTGTTGTAGGTTATATCTTACTTATATGAAGCTTTTTTAGATACGCTAGAATTATAATAATAATGCCTATTCCATTCACAAATGCAGTGAGAACATATTGTTTTATAAAAAGTGAAACTTACGCTCAAAATGATATATGAATCTCCAGAGTAGAATTCTCCGTATGTTTTGGGATCTTGTGCGACCGGTTTGAGTTTCTGGAGAAGTCATGATGAAAATCAAATCAATTGGTAACAATAAAGAGAAACTACAGGACGAAAATGCATCTAGTTGAGAAATAACATAATGCATTCACACAGATAACCAATGCACACATTCACTCATATACACAAAAGTTGTACACATTTATCTGTAGGTCAATAGAGAACGGATGGATTCGGATAAAAAAGCGGAAAAGTATATCAAATTTGTTTAAAGTGTACCCAGTTTTCAGATGTTTTATTCTGTACAAAGACACTATTGTTAAAAATCATGTTTTTGACAATTCTCCTTCCAGCTTTGATCTTTTAATGTTAAGCAGATAAAATAGTGGTTTGACTTAACGTCGGTATTTGGTGTTATAAGATAGAGAGGAATCTTTAATAACCAACGATCTTTTAATGTTAATTATAAATATATAATGCCAATAGATATCGGAAATCAAACTTTAGATAATGTTTTTGAGACAAAGCACATTGAAACAATTATAACTTGAGACAAAGCACATTGAAACAATTATAACCTTTGAGACAAAGCACATTGAAACAATTATAACTTGAGACAAAGCACATTGAAACAATTATAACCTTGTTATTTATCAAGTCATTATTTAATTTTTTCCAGGAACAATTGTTAATGTTTAGGTAGTCTCAAACTAAATGTTAATGTTTAGGTAGTCTCAAACTAAATGTTAATGTTTAGGTAGTCTCAAACTAAATGTTCATGTTTAGGTAGTCTCAAACTAAATGTTCATGATGTGTGACAAACGTGAGGTTTCAAACGGAGACGTCATATTTGTGTATTTGTGTGCGCGTACATGATATAAAGAAAATATTTTCATATGCACGTCAGACAAATTACCCTATAGAAAAGAAACAAATCATACGAAGAGATTAGTTTTTTTCTTCCAAGTTCTTACAGACTTGACTTACTCAGCTGTAATATCAATAAACGTCATATTAGTTAACACTGTGTTAATATTTCTTGTAGATTTATCAACGAACAAATATTACCGAAAATCATGAATAGTTAACATGTGTCTCAAAACTAGTTGTTGATACTATCTTTTTTCCTCTAACTGTTTATTTTCGTGAATATCTGATTGCAACACTGATTAGACAACATATGTTTACTTTCATGTTGTAAGATATCTATTTAAGATAACATAGCTTCAACTTATTACCTACTGCATTTAATGAGGTCGCTAACCCGTGTAAAGAATACATATTTTTTAAAGGAAATACAGGTTTCAAAAACTGGTCCTGATAATAATGGTTATTTTTATATCCACGGCACTTAAATAATCGATATGTCAACCGACACCTTTACGATATAATGTCACAGTGGTTTATCCAATAGATCGAACCTATTAATCTTTAAGCTTACATTTTTTAGGATTTTTCTAATAAAACTAAGTGGACGTCGTGAGGTGTCTATACTGGTTATTAAAAAAAATATTATAAGAAGGTATTGTATTCCATTGATTGTTTTAAAGCGTGCCCATTACGAATTGAATGGTAACAGCTTCCTTCCTAAAAAATACTGCTGCTTTGTTGAACAGCTTGCACAGAGATTATTTTCCTGAGAGCTACATACAACTTTGGGTTGTTCAAATCAGCTGTCAATATTCACCTTTTCATCTATTACCGGCTTTACTCACGGCTCAGTCTTTATTTAAACTCATTCGTGCTACCTCCTTTTTATTTAAAAAAAAATATTATCCTTTATTTATAATCGAGATGTCACTCACCGTAGATTAATTCTCATTTTGTGATCAATGATTTTTGTTAAAACAATTTATCCTTTGCTACCCTTTAGGATGGATAAGCAGCTTTTATTTTAGGGTCAGTCTTATTAAGAACCAAGAAAAACCCAATTGGTATTAAATAAAAAGAATACGCTTTCAGAATATATACGGATTACGTATGAACTCTATTGCATAATTATGATTATTGATGATACAAGTTAGAAATGTTCCTTTTCTTAAAAAGGCCCAATCGTTTCTTTATTTCACGGACAATTTGGAGCACTAGAACATTAAAAAAACATTATCGATTGGTAAAAATGGCACACAAAAAAGAGTTTAGATAAGAAACTCTAAAAAGACTGAATTTATATGAACCACTAACAATAACGATCTGGTACAAAAATATTTCAGATGTATTAGGGTCAATGAACTGAGAATACGGTCTGGCAATTCTACGAAAATTAAAAATTTTCAGGGTTGCCTTGAATACTTCTAAATCTGCAAACGAGCTCATTTGCATTCTAAACACATTTGGAAATTTATTTTGATACCATCTCGGTCTGCGTTTTCATTACTTTTTGATAAATAATAAGTAAAGTGCAATCTTTACCAATTACGAAAGTGTACTCAATGAACTCAGCGACGGGCAATAACTCTGAATAACCATAGCTGTCAACTACTAGAAATGCTGTTCCGGATGCCCAAGGGCATACTCTTTTCAGAAATATATATCTCAGACTTGGTTGATTGACGAGAATAAAATATTTCTGGCTCTCTGACTAATGATTGATAAAAAAGAAAATGTGTTGTATGATTAATTAAAAAAAACATGTCGTTAATAAGGCACACTTTTTGTTTGTCGTTGAGTATGTATTATTTTAAAACAACCCGTTTATGTTCAATGCAACATAATAAAATGGCAACTTATATCACGTCTTGTGGCGTGTAAGGCAAATATTGGAATTGGTTCTACCTGAATACAGCCAGTCCTTGATTGTTCAACAAACTGGCCAGGGCCGGAATAAATGCATTTTTGACAATAAGGTTAAATGATGTGTCCAAGAATGTAAAATTAAACATCAAACAAGTAATTTTTCATTCAATGTTTTTTTTAAATAAGCATAGTTTGAAACACAAGCTTCACTTGATTATCTAAATATTTGGATATTTGATATTGAAAACGTTGATCTTGAAAATTATCTTGAACTCAAATTTTAACCTCAGAAACGCATTTGCAATATTGAATAAACTACAATAATATATACTGCAATAA
>JAUUEB010403086.1:0-12135 GCA_032362205.1 Clione limacina
GAGAGAGAGAGAGAGAGAGAGAGAGAGAGAGAGAGAGAGAGAGAGAGAGAGAGAGAGATGGTGTTAAACGATACAGCATGTTCGTGTTTTCTTTTGTTTTGTATCCTTCTCTACTTATTAACATTAATGAAATGTGGCTGTGTTTATTTATGTATTTATTTTCTTATGGGATTACAGCCAAAGTTGTGTCTCAATCGACCCCAAACTTTAGCAGTTTGTTTGTAAATGTACCAAACCAAGACGTGTAGTTAAGCTTTTTGTATACATTGGTACATTGATCGACTTTTTAAGTCCGATATTTAGTATTTTACTTCGGTATCTAGATTGCAAAATTGCTTGGTGGTCTTTGCACTTTATGTCCGCTGTTTTAAAATTGTCGTATATCCTCTTTCCCGGGCAAACCCGGTACTCAGCCACTAGTTAATAATAGTATCGAAATTTGAGTAAACGTGTTGCAAAGTGATAAGCTTATCACAATAGTTCTTTCGTTAAGGCTTAATCAATAATATCCACGAGTTTGTATACACCTGAAATGTTATAACAATTCCAGTACAGTAAAAGGGAACACATATTTCAATATGACGACAACACGTCAGGTAAACAATAAAAGCGTACCTGACATTTTAAGCAAAATCAATTCGCTTGTAATGAAATTGTTTTAAAACATATATAATACCTCAAGTTGATGATCTCCATCGATACAATTTACGAATATAGCTTTATATTGTTTTATTTCGTACGACATAATATTGATTGCAGGTATTTATTTTAAAGGATACATTGTATTTGTCATACATTTTTTTTTTGATGTTCATAATGTGACAAACTTGTATAAACTAAAACATGTCCTTATGTCTGTCTCGGGTACATGTACATGACAAGTACACCAGACAATCCACCCTGAGTAACATTGCAATCGACAATGGGTACAATCAATACAATCAGTACAAGCAGACGAGAATGTGTTTAGCATCTTTATTTTAGATTATGATATTAACAAAAAGTGTCACCGTAAAGGTCAAAGTTGTAGAGAGAGAGAGCATCAGACAGGTACATTTAACGATTGTTTTGTGCATTGATAAGACACAGACAGATCTTTAGTGTAACGATGGTACATGTACAAGATATGGATGAATGAACTCATTGAACGGCTCAATTCTGGCACTGAAGCAACAGTTTGTGATATTTGTAACAAAATCAATTGATGTATCTGTGCTGCTACTCTTAGAGAGAGACCCGAATATATTACGGTTTGTCAGTTAGTTACCTTACTAAACGAAACGCTTAGACAGAGACATATTTAACTCTAACCTGAAGTGATTCTGGGCCCCTGATTTACTGCAATTTATTTTGAAACCAGTAGCTTAATTATTAGCATGTCATTAGTCCATAAAAATAAATTTTAGCATGATATCATATAAATTAGAAAAGGCTAATTCGGTTAGTGTTAATGTGGCTATTTTTGCATTGGATACAGTGCTGAGGTACTTGAGTGGAGAGGAAAATAAATAGTAGTATTTAGGTAATATTTGTGTCTACAAAGATTGTTTGTGCTCCCTTCTTAATAGTTTTAGTCCTGTTTAATTTTAATAAAAAATCAAAAGCTGTCATAATCTGTGGTAGGATAAATGAGATGCTGTTAAGGTCAATGCATGAAATGTTTTTGATGACGTTACATTTGTGTTAGCCTCTATAAATATATTTTATGAGCAAACTAACTTAAGGGATACATTTTTTCTCCGTTGTCGGATCATCGGTCTCTGAATATGCAGACTTGTTCTTATCTGGAAGAAAATTAACTCGGTAGCCCGTATAAAGTACATCCCCCGCCCCTCCTCTCATTACTTCTACCTTCACCTAGCTGAGCGTAGATGTTTGAAGGTACAATGTACCATGACCTCAAAGAAGTTGAAAAAGATGTTACAATGTTGCAGATTTCTGTAACCACATATTGAGTAGATAGAATAGCGTCTTGATGAACATAAAAACCTTAAATAATTGTCAAATATTTGGCTTACACAACCAATGGGATTGGTGTAAGCAATGCGAGTTCATATTATATTTAGACATCACACGATCCCCTAATTTTCATATTATCTTTACACAGCACGACACTCTTTTCTAACAAAGTGTCAACCAAAGCGCATTTTGCACAATACCATAAAATACCCATTTTTAGATGAGAGTTCAACATTACTTTTATCATGATTAAATGGCAGCAAACGTTGTTGTTATCAATACATTTTAATGGCGAGGATTTATTTTTTAAACCCTCAGTCGTCTAATATAAAAGAAGATGAATACCTTAACCTACCCTTAGGTAAATATAAGTTCCAAAAGAATATAATATAACCACATAAAGCACAATATACAAGCAGACTCGATGAATGTATTTGCAAAAAACATCACTATTTCTTTGAATATCAAACTCGGTGTGGAAAAGATCATTCATTTTTTTCAACCTGATTATTGGATCATAAAGTACTTCGGTCTTCAACTTGTAATTAAGTAGAATGATCCCACGTCAGACTTAAATGTCTAAGTGTTTATTGATGTTGACAATCGATGACTTTGAATGACCTTGTCAAAACTATTCTAGGATATTGGGGTCATTACCGTACGGTAATCACCCAAAAAATCATTAACTTTTGAACGATTGGCACAAAATGTATACTTCTTAAAAGGAATTCAATTATTTTTTCATATTTTCTCCGTGAATAGGTTAAATATTCACAGTTGGTTCAGTGCGTTCCAAAAAGATGAAAGTGCTCGGCTTTTGATATCGCCATACATAATGTTTAAAATTGTCAATACTGCTTTAACTAATACTTTATATAAAATTCTTATATTTTTCAGACATAAAATGAGAAAGCTGAAAAATATAAACTCAGTATCGTCGCCTCGGAATAGTACTCCTGTAACTAAAATTTTCAGAATTTTCAAAATTGTACAGGAGAAGCAAAAAACTGTTTTTTTGTTCTTAAATGTGTTAATTCTAGTAATCATAGCATATACGTTACTTGATATGCCGGTTTTTTGTATATTGAAGTGTTGCATGTACGATGTACAGATATGTCTTTTTTCTAAATATTTGCAAATACAGGAATATCATTGAAAAAACTTTTCCTGTATGGGACGATACAGAATCTTATACACTTATGTTACATAACATATCAACATGTGTTGGTTAATATTTTGAGTATAAGACTCCTGTAAGAGCCAGTTAAGACTCATGTAAGAGCCGTTACAGGGCTTCTAGACTGCAGTTACAGGACTTGTAGACTACTTAACTTTGTTATTTTTAGACGTAGTGGTGTCATCTTTTGATATGTTTTGCGCGGGAAAATATTATGGAGGAATCTGAAATAAAACCATTTTGGTCAAAATGTCAGTTACAGGAGTACTATTCCGAGGCGACGGTATGTATTTCAATCTGAGCCAGATCATTACATTATGGAACTGACTCCTGTTACCCCGTTTGCTCTTCAGGAGGAGGCAGAAAATTACAAAGGAGTTCCGAGCAAAATGAAGTGTCTGCGTCTGATGAAAGACATGCAAATTTATTACACTTGATTTCTCAATAAACTCAACGTACTTGTTTCAAAATCTTACTTTCATTTAATGTTGATCAAAATATTAAACAGAGAAATATTTTCTTAAAGAACCTCATGCAAACGTTCAGTGGTTATACATCTCATTTAGGCGACTTGCGCTATTGAAGTCTACATCAGAATAAACAGCACACGTTGACAAAATCCGAGATGATACAACGTTGAAATTGTATTGTATGATGTTTAACATTTAATGTTTTTGCCTATTTACTATTTTAAATATGATATAATCAGACTGGTACTCAAATCCTGGAATTAACACAGAACCTTAATTTTCTTTCTTCTTATAACAAAGTGTGAAGATATTGGTAGAACTGAAGTGAGCCGAGGTCAGCCTTTTTAGCTACTATTTATTTCAAGGATCTTTGTAACATTGTACGCCTCCTATAGACCAAATTATTTGATTCTGCTTTAACAAGCAAATGTTGTGGTTCACATCAAGATTATTCAAGCCCGTAACATGAATGTGGCTAAACACATCACCAAAGACCACTATATCTAACTTTCTCATTCATTAATCATCAAAGTGTCAAGATCTCTGAATCGCCTGTTCATTGTCCTAACAACTCGATTATCGAAGCCGGCCAATTGGGGTTATCGCCACCAAAAACCATATCCAACCCCATTTAACTATTGTAATACTTCTGTTAACTATGACACTTTCTTCATAGTTGTACTATTTATAGAAACAAATTAGAAAGGATTGTATGACTTCTGTAAACATTATTACCGAAATGATCGGGTTGCGGTGAAGCAAAATCTTATGAATTACCCAAATCCTTAACTGAGTAGTACCCAAAGTCTCAACTTTAAGAATTACTATCATACCTATCAATAACACTGAAAGCTTTTGAAATTTGACCCATCGCAATAATTCTCCAGACCAATCTTACTGAACGAACACATGTATGTCAGAATAAAGGGAAGACAACTGTTAACCATAAACCGGCTGCTGCCTTCACGCAAAGAGCCATACCGACCAGAAAGTTAAGAGCCCGCTCATAAAACACAAACAGCGCGAGCCCGCGATCTCCTTAGCAGTTGAGAGTTAGCAGTGAAGGTGAGTGGAAGTGTCAACTCGGGTATTGTGATCTCTACTCACCAACATCAGGATTACCATGGATTAATGTAGTGATTGATGTGTTCACCTGTTAGCAACTTTACAATTATTATATCATATTAACGTAAAGGTATGATTACTTTAATTAACACAATCTTGCATACCTTTATTTTTTTTTAATTTCATCAGTTAAACGTTTTAAAATGCGCTAATGTTTCATCACTGAAATTGTTGATGATAAAAAAATAATTAAATTAACCTCGAAAAGTGTTGTCAATATGACTATAACAATACAATGATTACTGACTAATTTAAAAATAAGTAGAGAACTACACATAACAAGAATAAGAGGTGAGGAAACTATTATTACTATTTCAAGCTCAATATGAACCAAAATTATATATATTTCTAATGGATAATTGAATAAAATAAAATAGAATTAATTCCAAAACTATTATGTTAGAAAACATAACATTGGCATGTAAGAAATGAGAAAAAGATCATGTTAGAAATGAGAAAAGGTCGTTATATCATTTTGGAAAATACATTTTGTAAGTTCCTACATGACAAAAGAAACTGTGACGAAGTAGCCTAGAAAGAGTTATCTAAAATACATGTGAAAAGGTTGTGTTCGAATCCGGCAGAAACCATTGAAATGTGAGTCAAAACTAGCAATAGTTGTAAAAACATATTGTGTTAATGTACACGCCCAGACGATAAAAATAACATTCACGTGTCCGTATTAAATCAAACAAATAAACAAAAAAGATTGACATCAACACTTTTATAACCACTGCCTTGAATTATGTGGGGAAATATTTGTGCCTGTCATTTATCGCTCTTAAATTCAGCGTGTTTTTTGCGTAGTTTGATTTGACATATTATTGGACTCATAAACAGCAGAATCAAGAATTAGACTTGTTTGAACATGTTAATTAAAGAATTGATAAAAGAGAAAGATACACCACGAAACAGCAAAAATTAAGCCATCGTGTAAACATTACGGTATTTAATCTTGTATAATTCGGTTTTTATTTGTTCTGCTTTTTCAATATATGATACCTTCTATTTCAATCAAGCATTTAATTGCATTGCATTAATGCATATTTCACAAGAATAAAAAGAAAACAATTAAGCAAAAGTACATGTTCCGAAAAATTGCAGTCTTTCATTGGCAAATAGTTAAAACAGTCAAGATATATAATATAAGACGAAAATAATGTTTTGGTGACAAAGTAACGTGACTATAAGTGAACAAAAACATGCTTTGTTATTTGACCGTATTTGAAGTAAAAAGTGTAAAGAATGATTATCTTCTTTGTTTTAACAACACAATACAAAAGCAATTATCTTCATAATAAGATTCAAAATCTGTGTATTTATTTGTGTGTATGCAATAGGATTACAGTCTCATTTTTGACTTAATCAACCTGAAACTAAGACAAAATGATGGTAGATATTACCAAATATGTAGTAAAGCTTTTGGTAAAATTATGTTGACTGTAAGAAAGGTAATTAGCTTTTTAGTTTCAAATATGTTTTATCTGTAAAATACGCGCCATGAATCTATAATCATTATGAACAAACATGAACCATAACCGGATGTACTTATAATAGGCGAGCCGGCACGTTCAATGAACACAATATTCTATTTCCGCTTTAATGTAAACATCAGCTGATAAACAAAAGTGAATACATAATACAGGTTGTTTCAAACTATGTTTTTTTAGAGCGGGGGTTTGGGGCATAATGGCGCAATATATATAGAGAGCGACTGAGATCTACATGGTGGTTAAAAAGTATCCTTCTGGGCAAGACCGGGTATTAAGACACTAGTAATATATAAAATTGAAACTCATCCCATCTCTTTGTTTATCATAAAATTATTAGATTTCTGCGTGTTTATCATTTTACCTCTTGATATTCTTACCCGTCGGATGTGCGTGATAGCTTAGGCACAACGTCTACGCCTCGCATGTGAGGGCCCGAGTTAAAAATCGGTCAGTGCATATTATGTCTGTTGCAACTCTGGACTGGGTTACACCTCTGCCTTTCATATAACTGTTATGTGTTGAAACGGGCGTACAACACTCACAATTAACAAACAAATTACCTGTTGTAATTTGGCTTGTTGTTGCCGACGTTGTAACAACAGAAATGTATAAACATAACTTTGTATTTACGGAGTGCCGATATCATTCCCGGAATTGTATCAATAAATAGAATGAACATTTTTGGTTAATTAATTAATTTAGCTTATATTTCTAACCCTTTTTAGCATCACCAACATACCTAAAATATCCCCTTTTCTAAACATTTAAAACGTATTTTTTAGTTTCGATTTTCAAGCTGAAATGCATACTAACTTTAAAAGAAAAATATGAATGATAATAAATAGGATAGGTTGTAAGTCTTCTTTACGCTTAGAATTTACAATATTTTAAGTTTGAGTGTTTGTTTAGTTCGCACGAACCTCGGACGAAGTCAGCTTGGTCGACGGCAAACCAAGATAACTGATTTCGCGTTAACCGCAAGGCGACGGTTATCAGTATCATCAGTAAAAATATTGCAAAATATCCTCATTATTAGAGGACAGAAGCGAGTGTCGCTTTTTCTGTTTAAACATGACATTCCCATACATGTTTTGTTATGAATTATTATTATCAATACATACCGTGCTTTTTGTGCTTAGGTGTTTTTTCACGACTGTATAACGTATGCAGGGGAGTAAGATTATTTCAAAATACCTTTTTTGCATTCTCTTACCATTTGAGATATGATATTTAGATAATCTTAAAGCCCGTTAGATCGTGAAGAATAAGCAAAAACAGAGAACAAAAAATGAAAAGATATATTATGTTATTAACTTGATAAAAAAATATATAACACGGAGGAGACAAAATACAGTTAAGAGAAAAGTCCAAAACACGTACGTTAAACTGTTAGTTGTATTTAAGTTTTTAGCTTTACATCTGCTAATAAAATGACTATTTTAATTCATATTGCACACATTTTCGGTTCGGGTTGTTTTAAGTTTCATGAAGCGTGTATGCTTCTGTTGGTTGTTCTGCTTTTAGTGATTATAGTGTTTAGAAGTTTCTAGCGAATTTATGTTGATGATAACTTAATAATATACGGTTACAAATTTGATGTTGTGTTTCACGTTAATTTTTCGAACATGGATACGACCACATTTTCAAATCAATTTTATACTAAATCTCTTAAAGACGGCATCAGACGATTTTCATGTATGTGAAATCACGTTTGATTAACCAATTGTCATGTGTTGAGCCAGATATGTGATAGGTATGGGTTGTATAAATATATCTTTTGAATATTGTAGTTTGAGGTTGTTAACCACGATTAAAAATTTAAAGAGGCATGTTTCAGTTTACAAAGTACAAACGGCGTTATGCCTTTTTTTCAACAAGTTTGATTAACAAGTTTTGGAACGTCATATTCCGTCATTGTGCTTATCATAAATGTGTATGAGTGTATTTTGATATATTGTTTTTCTTTCGTTTTTTTCATTGTTTTCTTTTGCAAAATGTCTGTTTTGCTCTCAGATTAGATCGCGTATTAACTTTTTACTAAGAAACCTTCGAATATTATCTTTACAAAGAGTTGAACGCAGGGTATTCAGTTTACATAATGATAGCAACAAAGTCAAAACACAGAAAAACCTATCTTAAAAAAAGATTACGACACAGCATTTCCTTGTAATCATTTCTCTATGTGGAATATTTGTGTGATAGATGCCAGGTTTATCTTTCGGATAACTGATATCAAAGAAAAAATAAAAAGATATATTTTATGTATTATAAAAATTGCCGCAAATAAACTGAGGTATACCTGTGTTCAGGAAAATATTAACGCTGATAATATTGAAATCATACAATCTTTTATCGCGATAGGGACATGTTAATTCAAAGCAAATCTCATCTCCGCAATGTTTATGAAAAATATATTTTACAGACTTGTGTTTCTATAAAATACACCGTGACAACTTATTCTGATATAAATATTATATGTGTGTTCACTCTTCATATTTTGATATAATCGTTTATTATAACGTGTGCATTAAAATAAATTCAGACGCTTTTAGTCTTATACCATATAGTCCCGATTAAACTGTTGCTTCTTCCTGGTGTTTTAAATGATTGGGTTTTTAGTGAAAGTTCTTATTTAAATAATAACGCATTTTTAGTTTTATGTTCTTGGTTTTCTCTTATACTAACAGATTATGACGTGGTTGTTGATATAAGGAACATTGTGTATACATTATCTCATTAATATAATGTTTCGTTCACTGATTTCTTTCGATAAAACCACCAAGATTTGTATTGTTTCATACACAGCATACAAGGTGAAAACAGCTAGTTTCCATATCAAATTGAGGCACGTTTTGGAACCACAATGCATACGAATAAAAATCGCACTCGTTATCTTCATGAAAAACAAGTTTCTTTTATATTGCTATTTTTGTGTAGATTTAACGTTACATGTTCTTTCTCATAATTGAATAGTTCATGAAATAATACACAATATCAATTGACTTTTGATGATTAAACATAATTTAGCGTTTTGTACGTTTTTTTCATTAATACGAAATGCTAGATTTGATGAAATCAAGATTTGAACAATTTTATTCCAGGACGACTCAATCTTCCATTACAGTTATCAAATCCGATTACTTAAACGAAAAAAGTTATCAAACATTCGATATAATAAACAACGGTTTCAAAGAAACAAATACAACAAAGTGTTTGGTTCGTTTAATTCCCTCACACTCACATCTCTTATAGATTTTCGAACTTTGTTATCAAGAAACATTCAATTTAGTTGCTAAAAATGATCACCGAGACAGGAATCAAGCTAAAAAAATTAACTACGGTAATAAGATTGTCATAAAAACAATCAATATTTCAGATTTGCAGCAACATGATAATGAGAAGAATATTTTTAAGAGAAGAAGGCATAATATAATACATTTTTATGGCTTGGAAATGTGAAGAGCGTTCCATGTTCTAAT
Organism: Clione limacina; assembly: GCA_032362205.1. Classification (NCBI taxonomy): domain Eukaryota; kingdom Metazoa; phylum Mollusca; class Gastropoda; order Pteropoda; family Clionidae; genus Clione; species Clione limacina. The sequence goes on from JAUUEB010403086.1 coordinate 9,704, forward strand.
AACTCTTAATATGTCGTAATAAGAAATCAAGGAATATAACCAGACTTAGCAAGCTCTGATAATCGCCCCACTCAAAATGTATTTTGACGTTTAAACAAGATGCAGTAATGTCCCTAGAAAGTTCACTAAAACACCTAAACAAAATAAGGAGCTTTTAATGAGATTTTATCTCAGCATTTAAAGTTGCAGACCTCGTCGTTTCGTCGAGTTTTGAAATTGTATCGAACATTTGTAATACATTCTGGCGCCTCTTTCTCAACCATAAACTCTACAAGTTCTAATAAATTAATCTAGGTGCTCGTTATGTAGTTATTTTTGGCAGTGTTCTTGACATATGTCAAAGATGTTTATTTGTTTTCTAACACTAAACAATTGCTTGGAGGATGTCAACTTGGTAAAGATCAAACGAGGAGAAATATTTTAACGTTAAATACTTTTTTACGTTCTAACGTTAAACAATTTGGTCTTCCTTTGTCTAATACTCCATGCATCATCTTTAATTTACAAAGCTTAAGTAAAGATAAACTTGTAAAATGCTTTAAGAACACTAAAGAAATGTAACAAGTATGTGTATTTTTTTTAAGTAATTTTTTTCTGGTACGGCTAATGTTGTTTTTTTTTTTTTATTATTTTGAGGTGCACAATTTGCAATTTTGATATATGTCTTATTATCTTCTATGATAAGACAAGGTGGTTGTTTAGAGATAATATGACATTTGTTGTATATTTTTCCAGTCCAATATTATAGTTAGATTATTTGACAAAGATCATTTTTGTAATAGCAGGTCATAATAACAGATCTATTGATAAGGGATTATATTTCTACACTGATAATTCATGAAGAACTATTTCATCATTTTCGTGCTATTATGACTAGAATGTTGATGACTTTTTTAAATTAAAAAATGAATCTTCACAACTATCTAGGGTCATTTGATGCCAAACAACTTTGATAACCGTTAAAAAGTAAACATGTGTTATTGTTATTTTCATTTATGACTTCGATAAAAAAAATAAAGCAAGGTCAATATCTTTTTTTAGAACGGGTTTTGTGAATTTAATCCTTCAAAATTTCACTATAAAAATTGCAGCTACTCAAATATATATATATATATATATATATATATATATATAAAATATATAAATTATTTTTCAATTTTGAAGATTAAAAAATCTAGAAAATAACAGCATATGTATCTTAGATTAAATGACTGAGAGAGTTATAATCAACCCCACAAGGCATAAGAAATTCAAACGTTTTATTTAGATTTGTTCATAGAAAAAAAAATTTAACTGACATCATAATTGTATCAAATAAAAAGTGTCGTTTCAAAGACGAATGTTATTCACTTTCGACATACTAATGTATTCGTTATTGATCCCCGTCGTGTCGTGCGTACACTTAATATACATTAATCACAAGAATCAGTTTTGTAAGTTATTTTGCATAAAGTATTATAGATTATGTATCTACTTATTTACACCCAAACATAAAACGCTATCATCCTTGACCATTGTTGAAACGTTATCAGGCTTTTCTGTTATCTAAATTCATCAGATCAATCAGATCCAGAATCTGAAAAGTTTAAATTGATTTTTAAACATACGTCTTTATCTATAATAAACAAAACATATTAGGTTTATTTTTAGTTTTGTTGCATTTCAATGAACATTTATACAAGTTGAAAAGTAAGGTCACTGACCGCATTTACATTTTCTTTGGTATCTATAACAGTTTACGTTGAATTGTACGTTTATATGTTACAAATATCCTCAAAAGTCCCTGGATGGATTTTGCTGTACTTAGAACACATAATAACTTACATGCCAATGTACGTAGAATAATATTTTTTAAATTCATGAATTACTTTTGTTTTTTCATATATAAAGAAGTAAGGGGGGGGGAGAGAAAGCGATAATGGGAAAAAAAATAAAAGCAGGCGACGACAAAACAACTTGGTATACAATAACACCGCGTGATTCGCTCACTGTAGCGACGGTGTCATTTTCTTTGCCGTTATGCTCTGTTGAACACGTGTTGTTATCTGTTAAAATGTTAGTAGAACGCAGGGCATAATTTGGTTTTTAACATTTTTGGGGAATGTTGGCGGGAAGCTTCATGACCGAATGTGCGGAGCGCATGAGTTCTTATATGAGATCTGTTTTAATAACATTCAAGCATTTAAATCCGATGGAAGAATTTGCCATGCGGATGTTAGATGGGCATAATTAATTGAAAATGAAAGCAACTATAATGCCCGCTACTAGTTAATGAAATAATTTAGGTGTCAAAACCTTTAAACAAGCCTGAAGCCGATTACAATGTAACAAGGAGTACATGAACGCAAAACACCTTAATTATTCACTCAGGGTTTCGGGGGGGGGGGGGGGGGGGGGGGGGGGGGGGGGGGGGGGGGGGGGGGGGGGGGGGG
>JAUUEB010403197.1:0-12132 GCA_032362205.1 Clione limacina
TACTAATAATACTACTAGTAATACTAATAATATTTGTTCCAATAATACTAATGATAATACTTATAATTCTAATAATAATACTGATAATAATAGTAATAATAAAAAAGTTATCACATCAAAAAGTCTCTAAAAACTTTATTTATCGATAGAATTAGCTAATTTTTTGACATGTTGTGTGGATTTGTATATATTGTCATGATCTGTTCTTATAAATATTATATTTTGTATACCCAGTTTTTTTCCTTCATAACATGTGTTACACTTGCTAGTGTTCATTCAATCTACAGCAACAAAAGAAAAACAATGAACACATTTGTCAGTAAAAATGCTAGAAAAAGGTGGACTGAAGAGAGTTAATGTCCAATACAACATTTGAATCATTTGAGATGGCAGCATCAGAAACTTTGAACGTTTAAAATGTATACTATATTTACATAGGCAAAATCCTTTGCGATGGCAGCATCAGAAACTTGTAATGTTTAAAATGTATACTATATTTATATAGGCTAAATCCTTTGAGATGGCAGCATTAAAAACTTGGAACATTTAAAATGTATACTATAGTTATATAGGCCTGAACTCCAAACTAAACCTTTAAATGCATGGAGAGTTTGCTCTTTGACTGGTTCTCCTCATTAAACAACGGTTTCATAAAAAACCCAATTGTCATAAGTTCCAGTTTGTTATTACAACCAAGGGTTGTGGAGCCAGAGCCAGAAGGGTTTTAGGGGGATACAGAGCTGGAAAAATAGTGAGCTGGAGTAGGAGCTTTTTTTTGTTTGCAGGTTTACTCCTGGATATCACCAAAATAAGATAGAAAACATCATGAATTATCTTTTTTGGTGAATAAAAAAGTTTTATTTCAAATATATGATTTTATTTATACAGAATGTGCAGGTGGCACATTTTTTATTGACTGGTGCTAGTTATACTGTCTGGAGCCAATAAAAATTATAAGGAAAAGTTATTAGGTCTCCGGAGCCGGAAAATGTTACGGTCTGAAACCAGAGCGTGAGATGGGAAAATGTTATTCTGACTCTGCAACCCTGACACAACTCAGGCACATTGACATTATTACATAACTCCAGATTTTTGGGAACCTAGTCACAGTAAATCTAAGTCTTCAGTAGGGTAAATTTTAATTCAAATTCTTCAGGTAAAACAATGCAAATCTTTTTTTTAACACTTAACAACAGTAACTATTAGTAAATTCAGAGTAAAGTACGTCTTGAGTAAAGCATGTCCAGAATAAAGTAAGGCCAGAGTAGTAAAGTATATCCAGAGTAAATTATGTCCAGATTAAAATAAGAAACTAAAATCCCTGAAACTAGAGTCCCCCCTTTTTATTAGTTTCATCACTGTCATAAATTAAAAGATTGTTTAATTTTTACTATACGTTTTTCTTACTTTTAGCTATTGAGTGAAAAACCTGAAAAAAAGACAAGAGTATAACAGATTTTGTTCTTGAATTTTCCCTCCCTTAAACTAGAGTCACCCCTTTTTTTTTAAAGTTTGATCACTGTCATATATTAATAAATAGTTTAATTTTTACTACACATTTTCTTACTTTCAGCTATTGAGTGAAAAACCTGTTGAAAAAACAGATGAAGATGGTAATGACAGTGACAACACCATTATGGCCAACATAAGAGAGAAAAATAGGCAGAAAAAGAAGAAAAACAAAGATGCCAAGTTGAATAAGGATGATGAGGATGACAATGAAGATAATGATGATGATGACAATGGTGCGCCAAAGAAGTGGTTTTTGGTAAGGATTTCTATCTGTTGATTAATTGCATTAGGAAAGATATGTTTGAAGAAGATTTGTTTGGATTATTGTAAGGTATTATTTAGTCATTATGAAAACAAGTTAGTGGAACAATTTGGTTCCAATTTTCATACTTTGTACGATTGAGTGCATCATCTTAGATCAAGTATACTTTTGCCTGGCATCATCAGGGTCAAAGTCCTTGACATTTGGCAACATTGTTCAATGACCTTGAGAATGTTGATCCTGATGATGCCTTACAGAGGCAATATGATACTTGATCCTGGGTGAGGTATGTGATTGTATATAGTACCAATATTGGAACAATATAGCTTCACTTACTGGTTTTTATAACAAGCGTTTGAAATGACGAAAAGTTTCTACTAGACACAAAGTGAAGGTTTTTGTAGCGTCTACAAACTACAGTTCTATCGTAGGTGTCCCCCGAGGCCAACCAAACCCTATGAAAATTGTAGCGTGTGTGTGTGATTTCTCGCGGGGCAAGACTTCCTACATAATGCCAAGTTAACTTCAGTCTTCGCAGCTTTCTGGCGACAACATTTATGAAAACCAAGGTTCAAGCCAAGAAAGTTCACTAGCATCAGGCGAGGTAAGATTTCTCTTCATAATTTAACAAATCGCACACACACGCTCCCACACACCCTCAGAAACACTTTTGATTAAATTCCTCAAATGTGCAGGCTGATTATTTAATATGATCGCTTTTGGAACAAAAATATTGAAAAAACTGTTAAAATCATGCAGTATTTTGTAATGTATAAAATAGATTTAAATTTTTATTTGACACTAAATTTGTTCAAATGCAATAAATGGTTACCAAGCCTGACCAAGCTATCATTAAAACGACAAAAGTTGTCACCATAGAATGAAGCTTTTAAAAAGAATTTTCATCAATTCATTAAAGCATTTCATTGATTACTCAGTGGCCTGTTGTCATATCTAAACACATTTGTGGTATCAAAAATAAATTTAATATCTGTTGTATACATTACAGAAAACTGCATGATTTTATCTATAATAGTTTTTTAAATATTTTGATTTCAAAAGTGTTCATATTAAAGAATCACCCTGTATTATATGATAAAAATTCTAATTATATAAACATGACTAAATATTATTTGTATTTTGGGAGTTCTGAGTAAATTATCATTTTGTAGACATAACATAATATTGGGTTAATTGAATTGCTTTATTTGACATATATGGTATTATATTAACACCTATGAAAGGTAGAGGGTCATCCAAATTTATGACAAATTGTATTTGCTATATCCTGCTTGCTTTTTTTAATCTCAGAAAAGTATTATCTTTCTTGTCACTATCCCTTAATCACACCAATCATCAAACAGAATTTGTAAAATCTGTTATTGTGATAGTAAATTGTATAGTAAAATAACTATTTATATCTAATACTTAGACTTTTAGACATCAGAGACTTGCTGAAAAATGACTATCAAATTGTCTTACAGAAGGCTGTATAAATGTATTTATATTACATTATTTTGCTTAAAATGGAAAAACCTTCTTTATATCAAGTCCTAGTTTGATTTTAAGGTATAACAGAGTGTTCAATATTACATGTCTCTTATACTCTTGATTCAGTGTAGGCCTATGCTTACTGGCATGTGCCCTTAATGAACCCTTTATGTCTTCATTTAACAATTACTTAAAATTTGATCATCTAATCAAAGTGTTAACTTTTCTAAGTTCATTAACGATTCCTGATTTGACATCAACTTTTTACAGTTGAAAAAGTCATTGTCTCAGAAACTAGGGGCTCAGTAGTGTATTTCATGATTTGTTATTTGTTATTTTTCGAACTTATCTTCAATGGAGGATATGTTTTCACACATTTTGTGTTCAATTGCAACTCTTACAATTTAGAAGTTTCAAAGATTTAAACCTCATCACAATGAAATCTATACAGGAACTCAAGTAAGATTAAATGATTAGCATTGATCTATTAGAGGTCGATATTTTTTTAATTTTCATATCTTTTGTGTTGTTTGCACGGTCTAACACATGCTTCACTTCTAATCTTAGGTGTTCATATATCAATGTTTGCAAAAGCTTGTTTGGGCTCATATCAATGATTTGTTTTTTATTAGAATATTGTTTTTTTTTATTTTTTCCATTGCCCATCTATTGTGGGATTTTTTCTTATGTGTTAGAGATCTCAGTTTTTATCAGATTAGAAGCGCACAATGTATTTGCTGTGTTCACAATAATGTGTATATTTTAAAGTTTTTCTGTTTTCTCTCATGTATGGACATTTGAGACTAATCTAAGTTAAGGGTGGAGTTTGAGTATTGATTACAACTTTTTATCAGCAGACACGTTTTTTAGTGCCGATCCTCAGGAAATTTTCCTAAAAAATAGTGACAATGACAGTTACTGGACAAATCGGTAAAAGTCGAATGCTTAAGAACTTATCTGTTTATTGGTATCCTTTTCAGTTTATTTGTTAAATATCACTGATGTTAACATGAGCATCAATACACAACTTAAGCATTGCCGAGGTTGCAGCACCCATCACCCATGACTTATCACTTTATTTTTTAATAAAATCATAAGGTCTATTTCATAAACTAATGACGAATGATAGAATAATCATCTGGTGTTTTTTTGCTGTATTTAAGAAACGTTCCTTTAGTTGCACACTCCAAGTTTATTCTGATCATTCTGTATTTAATGAAATGATTTGATTAAAGAGTTAAAATATGTGATGCCTCCAGTGGAAAGGTGCCATTTGTGAGCTTAAAAGATATTGCCTTGCATAGGTAATTAAACTGTGTCCTACCAAAAGCTTTTTTTCTCGATTCCTTTCCTCAGTCATTTACTTTATGAATGATAAAGATAACGCAGAAGTTGATGATTTTTGTGTGTTTAAATCCCTCTTTTGGCAGGCAGCAGTCTTCTTAAAACCTGTTGTTCACAAAAGGAACCAAAAGATTGAAGGCTTTTTTCTCAAAACCTTGTTTTTCCTATATCTGGTATATAAAAGGCAACAACTACTCCATTTTTCATTGAAATGACTTGATGTTGCTCCACACGTTCATGAGAGTGTCTAGATGAGAACAAAGTAAAAACATGTTGAACCTTTTGACGACATGTTGAACCTTTTGACGGGGTGAATCACATTATAATTCTGTTTGTAAGACACAAATCAATGTTATTTATTTCTATTGTATACATTTAAAAACCTGTTAATGTTAGCCTGAGAAATGCTACATACTTTTCACTGTTTTACCAACAAAAGCAAAAACTTTGCTATCTTCAAACAATCACATTTTATTTGGTTCTCAGGCTTGTATAATCACTTGAACATGCTCATCATATGTATGATGTGTACTTCATGAAAGACTGATTATTATATTGTGAAAACTAGTCATCCACTTTGTTACTCTATCAGTGTTGGTCATAAAAGATCTGATAAATATTCATAAAAATACCTTTCTTTAATCTTGTTACAATGATTTGATATGCATTATTTTCTCTACATCAAAGTTTGTTTGACATAATTGTTCATTTATCACAGAAACATCATATTTACTGTTTCTTCTTTCATGAACTTTATATTAACAGTTATTTACCCAACAAATATCAACCAAAAAATAAAGTTGTTTCATTTATAGTTTCACCTATTTATATATTTATATGAAAATGTCAATATTTGAAACATGCTCTGGTATTTTGTGATACTTTACTCAAGTGGCAAACATTGTGAGATATGTTACTGTTTGCATGGAGTAGATTTTAAAATAAAGTTTTGCTACCCTTTAAACATATTTTTTTTATATTAGTTAATGTTAGAAGTTATAAACTTATACAATATTTGTTTTAAAATTTCTAACACATAACATTTTTTAAATGTGTTTAAAAATAAAACCACTCTGAATATGACTTAATTGGGTGTATAGGAACCACCAACTCTTTATAAAACAAGATCTTTTTATAGATTTTTTTTCAAAATCAAAAAATAGAAATATAAATCATTGTTTTCAGCAATGTACTGTTGGTTTTACAAATATAAACTTTTTATCTTAGAGCAGCGTATTAAATTCACTTGCTGATTTTATTTTATTTTTTTTTGACTTTATTGAATGTATATTTTGTTCACTCATCACCATTTACTCCACTGAACTGTGATCAGATTGTTTATTTCTATATTTAGCCATATCACAATCTCTAGTCTCTGCAATGTGTTCGTTCCTCTTATGTTTTATAAATGTTTATATATAATCTAGTCACAGCCTGTAGATGTCTCTCTTCAGTGTTAACTTGTTTGTGTTTTGGGGAGTTAAAAGCCTAAACCAATGGTTAAAACGTATTTAAATGTGAATAGACCACTTTGACTTAATAATGCTTCTGTACCAATTTAGGACATGTATTATGAAAAAAGTGATCTGGTTATTAATATATTTGGTGTCTTTATTTGGCTATGCACAATATTGACTATAATCTTTCTGAAAGTAAGACTGACATTAGAAGTATTCAATATATGGACTTGTTATTACTGCATGGACCATATTAATTTATCTTGCTAAGAAAAGACGCCTGTCGCAATGAAATGTATTCATATTTTGTTGAAAGATGCAAATGAATTTGTATTTTTCATTGACCTGATTTTGATACCAGCAACTTCATTGGTGCTCAAGATATGTGTAATTGAACGTTATCAACCTTATTTGAATATCAATAATGTGTTAGCAAAAATAATTATGTTATCTTTGGGTGTTGTTTTTTTTGGGGGGGGAACCTGATGTGGGAAGGGTGGATAACTGATATTAGGAACTAGACTATAATTATTGTTGTACTGATTTCCCCTGTCCACCTAACACAGCAGTTACACCAAGTTTGCCCTGGGGAGCATCATTGACAATCTACAGGTTTGTCATGTTTATAGTTATTTATTTCTTAAACCATATTTTAGCTTGCATTTAAGTCAATTTATTTTGTAATCATGTATTTGTTTATGTATATTACATACCAAAATAAAAATGAATTAACTCTTCTTAATTTGTTTGGCTCATGTTCTGTATGATCATGTATGTATTACAACCATTCATTTTTGTGGTTTAAAACTTTAATTATGTATCACCATGACAGGCTCTACAGAGACACACATGTATCTTCTCAGCTTCCTGGGCAGTATACAATGTAAGCTGTATTACTTTGGTTATCTAATTTCCACCTCCTAAGAATGTGAAATGATTTTAATATCCCCCCCCCCACACCAAAAAAAGTCGGGTACTGGCATGATTCAAGTCTTTTGTTTCCTGTGGCCAGAAGTTGTGAATCTAATCTATAATTAGAACCCATCGATGACATGGGACATTGTCACCAGCGCCCCTGTCTACAAAAGAGAAGACGCCACTGTGATTTATGTCTGAAAGATTTATTTGTAAAAACATTGCCAACATAACGAATCGTAGCCTAAGGTTAGTCAAAACCCTGAATCATTTTAATCTATAAAACTGTTTTAAAGAAAAAGTTTTAGTTTAGGAAATTCATAGATTGTTTAATGACATCTGCTTGATGTCGGAGGGTATTGAAGTCTGGCAAAACTAGACTAGTCTCAAATATCAGCTGTGTTCAGTTTTTTGAGGAATTCAACTTAGATTCTGTGCAAACAAAAAGTTTTAATGATGAAATGCAGCATTTAAAACACTGGATCTAATAATTGACCCGTGCAAGTTTGTGCAAGTTGCACGGGTCAAATTCTACAAATAAACATGAGTTGCAACTTTTGTTTAGTGTTTTAGCAAAACACTAAAGAATAAAAGATAAAACTTGTATTTATTGAATCTATTTTTTTAAGCAACACAAGGTCACTTTTACTTTTTGAATTTCTTTAGGGGTGCAATTTTGTTATCAAAAATATTAATAATTTGAACAGACAAACCGGGAGGTCATAAATATGTAAAACCCTTAAGAAACTGTATATTAAGACTCCAATTTGCTTGCTATAATGCGAAATAAAAAGGGATTTGCAAGGGGTAAATTGTGAACTGAATCAATTCATTCTACATATTTAACGATAAGCAGAAAGGAATTACACTCGCGTTGCTTAGAAGTTTGATTCATATTGATATGAATCCTGACATGACCTAGACTGGTTGAAAGGTTAACCTCAGTCATGCATAAAGCCTTGGCCAAATGATTGTGAAGATTGTTGTATCAGCCTTTGGCACACCACCTTGTTGAAATTTTGATCCATAATGTATTGATTAATTTGATGTTAAAATCTTTTCTTTATTTAGCTCGCTACAAGGTAAACCAGTCAACACTTTGTCTTGAGCCAAGCTATTTTATGTTACCACTCTTATCGATTTTGTTATAATTTTACTCAACATCATTAGTGTAGAAAAGGGACAACTTATTCCTACCTAGGACTTGTTACAGTCGCTTAAACAGACTTGTTTTGGTTTGAGGCGACTTTAAACTAATAACTAGTAGTCTATAGGACTTGTTTCTCTCGCTGTAGTACTAAGAAGAAAAGTTAACTGAGTACACAAACTGATGTACATATTAACGAAGTATTTCCAAACGTTATCGTATCTGTTCAAGGGCTGTACATGTTAATGAAGTATTTCCAAACGTTATCGTATCTGTTCAAGGGCTAATAGCTGATGTACATGTTAATGAAGTATTTCCAAACGTTATCGTATCTGTTCAAGGACTAATAGCTGATGTACATGTTAATGAAGTATTTCCAAACGTTATCGTATCTTTTCAAAGGGGCTAATAGCTGATGTACATGTTAATGAAGTTTCTCCAAACGTTATCGTATCTGTTCAAGGGCTAATAGGATTAATGTGTTGAACCGACCTGGTCCTAATTTGGCAGTGTTACAACTAAAACAGTACATTATATTTTTATTGATCAGTCTGTGGTACTTGGTGCCCATATGTGTGTGTGCTTTGTATCTATAATTTGTTTGGCCCATATTTTGTGTCATATTTACATGACTAGAAATGGATATTATGTGAAACAACACAATTAAAATTTTGATTGTTTTTAAAATGTGCAATTAGAGGAAGATGCGTGTAGAGGAAATGGCGGAAAATGACATAATTCTTGTTATTGGTGATTATTACATTGTTTTGATTTCATTAGTAGTGTAGTTCTTGAGATGTTATAAACTTGAGCACAGAATGCTTTAAGAATAGACATATTATAAAAGTCACAGTAAAAATAGCGTTTAACGCATATCCACTATTTAAGAATAAAAAGTAGTAATTACTTGAGATTAAACCTTTCGCCCTGAAACGGCCCGGTCAGGTTTAATCTCAAGTAATTACTACTTTTTATTCTTAAATAGTGGATATGCGTTAAATGCTATTTTTACTGTGACTTTTATAATAGGTCCATTAGTTGTGTAATTGGGAGTAAATCATATTTGTGAACCACGAAGGAGCTCACTGATCCCATTGACAAAATGAGGTGAATTGTCTCCGTCCCAGGTGAACGTGATATATAACTTTTACATAAAAATTCTTCTCTTAATACATAAAGCGTCGCAATTACAGCTTCCTTGAATACTTCTTATTTGAGCTTTTCACATAGTGTGATATTTCTTGGTGTTGCGATGGGGCACTGTAAGATAACATCACTGTAAATGAACCACTGGTTCATTCTGGCATTTTAGTTGAAATGTTAATTTAATTTTTAATTTTTTAACATTTTTAATCGAACGTTGTTTTTAGTACCCAACTCTTGTTAAGTTTAACTTTGCCTGTCCTAAGCAATGTGTACATAGAAAGTGGATTAGTCTAGATATCCACAAGTTGCCTGTCTTATATCCTCCCTTTGCTTATCTAAATATTCGCCCTTTTGCTTATCTAAATATCCGCCCCTTGCCTGTCTATATATCATAAAATTATGTCCATGAAGCTTTTTCACACGTTCTTTGTTAACTATTCATTCAATTGTTAAGTAGTAATCTTTAGATTTAACTATTATTTATGCTGTCAAGAAGTTATCATGAGATTTACTTTTGATTCTTGGGCAAAACCTATTCATTGCAAATTGAAAATTTGAAAAGTCAATTTATTTAGTCCAGTTATAGACACACATGAAACTCCTATGTCACATTCCTGTAAAGTTGTAAACAACACTTTTCAAAAAACGCCTAATCGACGAGGGATGGTTAAGATTGAATCCCTACTGCATCACATAAAATAATAATTGTTCATTTGTTAGCGGCACGTCTAAAACGAATTAACAGATTCAAAGTTCCAGAACTTAAACTGTAAGTGATACAATTTGCATTTAAGTAAAATCACCACATATATAATGCAATATACGTTGACATTTGACATTTAAACCAAAACCATTAAAAAAGAAATCGGCCTTCGTTCTCCTTATCCTTGTTTTTCTCCCCTCTCCATCTTGTCATTAGCCGTCGGAATCCAGGAACTTTTTTCGTGCGAAGTAAAGACGTATCTTCGAGTTCAAAATGTAATGCTCTTATACTGAACTGAAGAAAAGTGGGTTAAATACCTGTATCATTGTATCCCCACCTGATGTGTTGCACGACCCCGCTCAACATCACATTGAACTCTCTCTCTTAGAGATGCATGCATTCTGGCACCGAACGTACGTAGAGTAAAAATATTACCTCACACACGTAATCAATTATTTTACTCATAGAAATCTTGGTTGATCTGCGAATGATGAATTTTATTCGGATTAAGACAAATAACTTCTAATAAAGTTTTATTCGGCGTATAAACTACAAGCAGTTCGAGAGAAAATGTAAGTTTTTCTTTTCTTTTTTTTAAACATAAAAAAAGCTTGTTTATTGTTAACGGCTATATAAGGGGGGGGGGGGCTTCGCGTAACCCCCCCATCTGATGAAGGAAAAGGATAGGGGAAAATAAGAAAGTTGTATATGGATGTCATGTAACAATTGTGTACTGAGAGCATTCAGTGAAAGATTGCACAACATTTACCTTAATTTTCTAATTTTTGTGTCCATCCTCCCTCACTATACTGAACATTGAGTGAGGTGATCTAGATTTGCACCATTTACACCTAATTTTTAAAATGTTCTGGGAACGCCTTAATCACCAAGCCATAGAGACGGCAATTCAAGGTTTATATCTAGCAAATGAAAGTAGAGTGGCAAAAGATTGCAATGACAAAACGTTTGGTATTTAACTGTAGTTTAAGGAAAGTAATAATACGCAGGTCTTTATATTATTTGGATGATCAAAACACACAATAAGATACCAAGCTATGTTCTGTTTATGTGACACACAATAAGATACCAAGCTATGTTCTGTTTATGTGACACACAATGAGATATCAAGCTATGTTCTGCTTTGTGACATTTAAGGGCTCATTTGTCTTTTATCTTCGAATGACTGCGAAATTCAAAATTGAACACGAAAATAGATTTGTTCATCCCAAAGCCTATACAAAGTTAAAATTTCCAGAGCTTATCGATCTAAAAATATGACAATGCTGAATAATTTGGCGTTTACGGGATTTGAAAAATATCAGTGAAAATGAAAAATCCGTTCATTATCTATATCTGAACTCTAGAGCTATCAATACCTTGTGAACATTTTCAAATCAGGATAACGTTGATCCTACTATATCATTTCTCGTTTTCTTAAGATAAAGTTTTAGGATTGGTCGTTTTTAGATGGTTTAACAGTAAATGACCACAAATTAATCAATTATCAACAAAAGTTATCAAAATTATAGTGGAACGATATGATATTGACATTTTAGTATAAATGTTTCAAGTTTTGTAAAACTTTATTTCAAGATGTTGGAGATAAAGCACCTTTAAGCTTGGAACGTTTTCATGAATAATCCGATATATAGTAGGAATATTTATTTCATCATCACGTGGTTTTATGATATTCGTATTCTTTAGATATATAATTAACACACACAAAATCTGTGATTCTGTAGCACGGCGCATTTCTATAATTGTTTTGTTGTTATGTTGCTGTTATCGTTTTATCATTTCCACAACATTATCTAGTAGCATCTTAACCCAGTTTCTGTTGTAACATATATAGTTCAAGCTGTCCTACTAACCCATTTTAACATTTATTTTGAGCAGCAACAACAAATACTGTAACTTGATTGCCTGGAACTTTTCCAGGGGTGCGCAGTAGGTAGATGCGCAAGTTTACAGGTAAATAGTCGCATGACATCCTTGACATCAGGCGCGTAGCCAGGTAACATATGAAATGCACCCCCCCCCCCATTTGAGCCCAAAATGCTCTAAATACGCATAATTTTTAACCCATTTTCAAATTTACGGCCATTGATTTGACACAAAAGAACTTTGCACCCCCGTTTTTCAAAATACTGACGAC
>JAUUEB010403419.1:0-12131 GCA_032362205.1 Clione limacina
ATCATTAAGACAGTTACTTTGTTGATTATTTTCACTTACTTGTTGAAAACTTTCAGGATGCGATGATAATTAACGTGCGCATGACCGTACACCCAAATCCAACAACAGAAATAAAAAAAAATCTAAAAAAAATCCATCACTCAAAAATAATATAAATTAACCTTCTTGCTCAAATTCAACCAGCGGAAAGTGATCAAGTGTGTAACTTATATCATACCGGTGAAACCCATTGAATTAAGATCAAAGTAACCGCCATCAAGTTAGGACTGAAAATTTGTCCTTTGATCAAAACTAAAAATGTGTCGTCTAATAAAAATTATATATTTCATCGCAGCATTTTTGACTGGAATAATAACAGTATTCAAAACTCCAAACTAACTTAAAAGCCATGAAATACTAAATATATTCTTATGTAGTATGTAACACAACGTTCCTGGTCTGCAAGTTCAAACAGCATTGAACGCCTGATTGCTCTTTGTTATGCGCGATAGTTTAAAAATCGTAAAAACATAGTATTCTATAATAATAATATATAAAACACGTAATCCTTCTACATTTATTTGAAAAGTCATTCAAACCTTTATTTATGCATCAAAGTATGTCACAAAAAATCTTTGTTTTGCAACTTCCAAAAACATTTAACGCTTGCTTTATTAATCTACTGCGCGAGATTACAAAATACATAAACAATCGTCAATGCTATACATTATGTGGTAAGTTGATACTTAGTATATATCTTTCTATATTCAACACACAATCGAATTTGAACAATTGACAGAACTCGATTTTGTATTTGAGCGCTCAACCTTGCACCCCTTGCCCACGCTTGCCTGGGGGAATGTCATCATTCTGTTATTGTGTGTGTAAAGCATAAAAGCGTATGAGCTACTATATTATACATCACGGAATACTTTTTACATGACATCCTGGCTATACATTATTATTATTATTATTATTATTATTATTATTATTATATTATTATTATTATTATTATTATTTTCATAATAAGAATTATTATAACGATTGAATATATTTTTTTCAAATATCTATAAACTTCATCATATTGTCACTCTAAATATTAAAAAAAGATATGCAATTCCATCAACTGGGCCTCAATTAATAACACTTGAACTTGATCGGCGCACTTGAATTGGAAACAAATCTCCTATTTTTTCATCTATACTCTTGCATTTGACAACTAACTTTTTTGTTTCTTATTATACATATTTATTAATATCTATTATGATATGCTCAGGTTCATTAAAGACTTCCGAAAACGCACATTGCACTTTAAAGTCATACGGAAATTATGATTGAAACTTCCCAATTATAATTACGTTGAGCACTTTACAACACTAGAAAAGGGTAAGATGAAAGATGGTCACACATAAGTAAACCGATCCGAGGCCAAGTCTCAATAAGTTTAAACAATGCAATGCACAGGGATCATATATTTTAATGTGCATTTGTTAATTTGTTTAATTCTCAACCTAAATTATTACAAAATTCAAATTTGCTTTTAGCCTTAAACAGTAGGCACTAAATAAGTAAGGCAAAAATACATGTGTCTCATATGAAGAACTACTTACCTTTTTGTATCTCGTTACAATCCTAATGTATTAAAAATCTAAAAGTAAATCCCGACAATCACAGCTCACGTAAACAATCATGTGTGAAGTACCAATCATAATATGTGCCTGACCTTAAAAACCTGATGTCACGGTTCTTAGCTTACGATCACTAATCCTGTATCGTTGCATTCTTGTTTTGTTACATTCTTGTTTCCTATTTTCAAACACTTAGCCAATCCGTAAACAAAGAATGACAGGTCGAAAGGATGACTTTATTGTTTGTATTTCCGGCAATAAGTATATCAGAAACTCAATGGACTGGCGCGGGGAGAGAGCGAGTATATCGGAAAAATAGGTATACTTAACAAGATTGGCAAGACAGTGATTTCTACCTCATCCTTTTCATGCCATTGCCCAATCATTGACACAATTCGATTTCTCGGAACACGGCGAGACGTGCTTACGACCGCGCTGGCGCGTGATACTATTGTTTGAAATGACAAAGGCGTCACATCAGACATGAACTTCGAAGTATATAAACGAGTTTTCGTTGGCTATTTGCTATCTTTTAGAATCGGGGCCCACTCTGATTTTATATTTTGTTTACCTAATAAACAGGCGCGTAGCCAGGGGGGACATGGGGGAATGTCCCCCCCATTTTGATCAAAAATTCTTTAGAATTGCACATTTTTTTTACTTTTTTCAAAATTTCGGGCGCTTCGCTGCAATTTTTACCCATTTGTAATACAATTTACCTTAAATTTGCACCATTTATAACTAGTGTCAAAAATTTTGGCCATTGTTTTGATTTTGTCCAAAGTTGTCCCCCCCTTTTTCAAAATCCTGGCTACGCGCCTGCTAATAAACAATTACGTCGTTGGAAACTCCCATTACGTATCAGGTGATTGCTGTTCAGTGGTTAATTGTGAAAGTTGTACTTTGAGATGTGTATCATATGTAATACTTGGGTAATTGTATTTCCATGATCAAATTGTCAAGGCCGTCAAATTAATAAATCTTGTCTTTTGCATTAGTAGTGAAGTCTGATCGATTCAGTATCAAACGCATCGATCATGTTGAGGGAGTTAACGTATAGTTTGATGAAGGTCTTGCTTTCTAAGTCAGTATTGGTCAGTCTTTCTGCTTGATTTTTGGCAAAGTATAAATGACAAGACTTGTTCCCTGTTTTTGCAACACGTGCTATTTTTAGATTTGTCGTACGAGTCTTCAAAAATATATATTCAAATTTCTTTTAAAGGCTTTAAATTAAATGTCGCGAGCAGTTTGACCTATTTTGATGTGCTAATTACGAAAATTCTATATATTTTGTGATTAAACTGCTATTTAGATAATAATTTTGCAAATTTGCAAAGCCTGGGTTAACTTTAGAATATTCCGCCCGCCAAACGAATAGTCGGCGGTAGATTTCAGACCTTGTTAATTTCACCACGCCTTCCATTTTCCAAGGCTTTTTCAAGCGTAGGAGATTCAACTCCTAAAAATGGATGTCATCGATATTCATTTATATAGCAAACGTACACACTCTTTTGCATGTAGCATCATATTTATGGTATTTCATAGTTAATAAAGTGATTAGAACCAATGGCAGTCGAACACACTTGGCTCTCTTCTTACTTAAATATGCTTTTATCAACTGAGCTAGCCGGCATTTTGTTTATTTTTATCTACATACAGTCATCACTTCATCTATCGGGAATACGCCCCTTCCACAATGAAATTATTTAAAATCAAATGAAAATATTTTAAAAACACGAGAGGAAGCTGAAAACAGTTTTCAAGCACAAACACGCCAACGGCTTCTTTTTAAACCCGTACACACGAAAACGTGAAGTCACGCAAATATCTAACCTTTCAAACTTTGTTTTCAATTTTTTTGATCTATCTATCATTTGTTGTTCATAGCCTTGGTTAAAGATGACTGATTTTCTCAGTTATCGAATAAACAATGTCGAAGGTTTTCGCCTTTTGATGTTATTGAACTACCTAATATATCAATTGTGCCACTCAAAAATTGGTTCATACTTTATTTCTTTGACTAACCATACGAAACTTCGTTTAACATATAGTTACGACTTCAATTCCAATCACGTTTACATTGGTTACAACTATATAACTGAAGCTTCTTATGTTTTTTTGGACAAATATTTTTTTCCATCGCATTTAAGAATATGTTTAGATACATTCTAGTTCATGCAATCTATAAAGGAAGGAGCCAATTGTCATTTAAAATCAAATGACTCGGAAGACGTTTCCTCAAAATCACAATGGATGCACAGATTGTGAAATATTTTATCTTTCTGACAATCCTTTGCTTTAGTTCTATACAATATAGTCTCAACATTGTCAATCAACGTAAATATGAATCTGAAATAGACAATTTCGTCAATGCTCAACATTATAAAACGTTCAACTTTCTGACATGGGCAAACTCTTGTAAAAATAAATTTTATTGAGTTGTGTTTTCAAATGAAAATGGGACTAAATTGTGAAACTTTAAAAAGCACAGTATAGACCACAGGAAGCTTCATGTACTATTAAACTCCTAATTTACGCCGCTGCTTCTATTGGTAATTGGAAACACTAAAAGACGGGAAATAACTCCGCAAACAATGAGAGAACTTTACATGATAACTTTCATTGAGTAATTTTTATCGGATCTTTTTCATGTTTGGAAGTAATGTATAAAGCGAGTATAAAATATTTGCTATCGGTAAACGCCTTCAGTAGTTTGGAGAGGGGTAAGCCGTGTGGTATATGTGTTATTTTGTTGTGTTAAAAACTATTTATCTTGCTGTTCTCGTTGTCACATATAATTTTGTTTTTACTGTTAAGTCTTTTTTCCCCTTTTAAGAATCCAAAGTTTAAAAATACTATCAATAAAATCTGAGGTGAAATTTCATTTCAAGATTTCAAGGAATTTATAATTCAAATCCAGGTTGCATCATATAAACAACATATTTAAATTAATATGAAACAACAATTGAAAATTACAAAATATGCACACACAAAAATAACACAACAGTTGAACTTCTGGATGCAATAGGGTACTATATAATATATAGCGCTATCCAAGAATGATAAGAAACGAACCTGGACGGAGTACCATGTGGACCTGAGGAGTGATATGAAGTCGAGTGAAAGACTGAAATCCGCTCAGGTTCGTTTCTTAGCAAACACAAAATATATACAAATAATTGCAAACATAATACATTTAACACTTACCTTAACACATGCTTTTGTCATTTGCCATCTGTCTTAACTTCCCTAGTTTTGTGCATAAAATTTACATGACCCAACAAACTGCTACAATGGTTCCAAATTAAGCTTAACCATGTTAGGTATGTAAATGAACAATTAGCTCTATCGAACAAGTCTTGTTTGGTATTTGAACTCCTTGCTTCGTGATCCGCTACTGAATCTGAAATTGTTATTTCTATACTGGTAATTATTTCTTTATTAATCATATAAAGAAAAAATACCATTTATATTATAAATGTAATGCAATTACGTAGTAAGAGTTTTTAACTGTCGATTTACTTCCTAGAAGTGATGCATTTTTTTCGGTTGTTGAAGAACTAAAGGTCTTACCGGTAGAAAACCCCTGAGATTGATGAGCTTGAAGGTAGAAAACCCTTGAGATTGATGAGCTTTCTTCATCGATGAACAGCTGTTGACAGTTAAATGCATTTTGCAATCTAGTAAAGACTGATATACATTTGAATCGTTTGCTATTGCATTATGCGATTAGGCTACAAAGGAATAAAGACGTCGACAAACTTTTTTCTCGTGTGTTTTAGGGTATGCATTTTTCAAAACTATGAATTTTGAAGTGAATAACTGCAATAAAGGTGTCAACACCCTAAAGATTAAGGACTGTAAAAAATAATTGGTTGAAAAATCTCAACAGATGCACAAACAGGCCCCTAATTTTAAGTGACTTTTATTTAGTAAAAAAATCAAAATTCTCTCCGATCAATGATTGAATTTAGTCTCGAAGAGAAAGAGTTATGCTAAAGGCGTTCAGATTTTGTGGCCTTTCACCACACATTATCACCAAAATACTCGATTTAGCAACTAGAAACAACATGAGATTTACTTTGATAAACGGATTTCATTTTGCCAAAAAATGGAAAATAGTCCAATTTATCCAGCTCCTTATCTAAGAGTCTAACTTATTCATACATTGAAGATTGTACGTCTAAATTTAGTTTACGAACACAGGTCCTAGCGATATTTCTCCTATACCATATAATTCGTAGCTTTATAATACTAATTGTACATGAGTAACATATTTTAATTATAGCACTGATAACTATAAGGGATTCACATTCAGATTATCCCGTCTAGTAAGCCAGTGTTTACTAGACAGACCACAAGAGCGCAGAAACTCGAACAAAACATTTTTGATTATATACCATTGACAGTACATACTGTAGTAGTACCGTGGTATTATTCGTTGAATTGGCTAAACGTAATCTCGTTATTGGTTGGCATCGCAAATATACCGTGGTTCTCCTTTCAAGTGTATAATTACAACACGTGTCAGTAATGGTAATCCCATTATTAGTATCACGTCTCGATTATATCACATGTATTGTTTTGGTGCATGGACCGTCAGTTATAAGTAGAAGGGTCGACTATACCTGATTGTAGCAGCAGTTCATTTAGAATCTTGAGCTGGGTAGTGGTTTATAAAATAAGAATTATTGCGACTTAAAGGGTCAAGCAAAGTAAAATATATTTGGAGTGTAGTAATCAAATTCATTTTGTAACCGCAAAATCATTATTGTGTAACTGCTTTACAGGACAACGATCACAATCCCTTATTGAGAAAGAACGAAGATGGGACAAGATATGACATTTTATTTTCTCAGACTCTTTTTAATATGGACACGATTATACATATGGTAATGACTTTGCTATAATGTACTTCTTTTTTAAGTGATTAACAAAATGAATATGTTAGGATAAAAACTATGCAAAGTTGATAAGTAAGGCTTAAAGGGTTGATTCAACTGTTAATAAAGTTATCTAGAATAAATTTGAAAGGTAATTTAAGATATTATTTTCTGCAATAAACAGCATAAGACACCATGTCTATTTGTTTGTGTGTACCTATATTTGTTATTCTATGGAGTTGGATAAATCCCTTTTTTTGACTAATCGACAAAAATGTTGATATTATTTTTGTGGAAATACCATCTACATTTCGTTGTGCCGTTTTAACATCGCCTTTCTGTATCTTATTGCTATGCAAAAATAGATGGTATATATGCAAGTAACAAAAGAGGTATGTTCAATATCGTAACATATGAAATTTTAATATATCAAAACACGAGAAGCGGCCCAAAGAAATATACTAGAACACTGCAATACCATAAACGTCTACATCCTATAAGAATGAGCAACGAAAAGATAAATAACACGAGGGAGATGACGAGACGCCAAGGGTTTAAGTGTAAATTAAAAAATTATAATTCTAAAGTACTAACCTGAGGCGTCTCAATTTCCTTCTTAGTGAATTTGATGATCTTTGTCTAAAAATGTGAATATGGATTAGAACATGAATTGGACGGTGAGACGTCAAACAATTTTTGCCAAACCGAGGTCTGCCGAAATCCTATGTTTGATTGGGAGAGCATGTCTGTATTTATGATGACTGAAGAAAAAGGATCAGTGAAAATGAGCCACAAACATACAAATCAATCCACCCAGAGAGGATTATATGAAAAAAATAAAACAAAAAAACACTGTAAAGGAAAATCATTCAAAATTAGTTTTCCATCCTTTGACAATGAACGCGAACCGAAGACAATGCCAAAACTTCGTTAAATGATGAAAGTTAAATAACAATAGAAAAAATGAATCAAAAAATAATAATTAGAAAAATCTGAAATTATCAGAATTAAAAGTCATATTGGACTGAGTCAACACTAATAGGCTTCTTCGAGTAGATGCAATATTAATTTTAATTAATATTCAATTGTTTGTACCGACAAAACATTTACAAATCTAGGCCTTGTTTTTTGCAAACATTTGTTATTGTCTGCGTATGTTGCTGCTTTGATATGCCAAAAGATATTCATTGATGTTAGAAATATAAGTTTCAATAGAAATTTCTTGTCGGTTGATATTGTCTCTAAACTCATAGTCTCACTCGTTTTATGAAAAATTGACATCTGCAACTCTCTATTCGCTGTTTTTCACATAATTGAATTGATAAATTACTGCGTGGACACAATTGTGCTACCAGGCTTTGATGAGGAAAGTTGCCCAATAGTCTTATACGACTTCATATTTGTTGCTTGTAAGGGAGAAAATTGAATACAAAATCGCCACATTATTTCAAAAATATTTTCTCGGTATGCTCCCTTCTTATCTATCTTGTTAACTTAAGCAACCGAAACGGATAAGAACAATCTGATCATATACTATAAACACACTAAGATATTATGGTTGAAAGTCCCTTCATCACTGTTGCCCTCTAGCTTGTGGCAAAATACCGAGGGAGATCAGAGAGATTGAGAGCGCGCTTTAAAACATCATTTGTTCACGAATAATTCTCGCTGTGTCAGATCGTAAACCTGGTACTTACTTCATTGTCTTTTGTAGTTTATTGTTTGTAATTGGGTAAGATCTATTTCTTTAGGTTGAACCCTTGGTACGACATGGTATATACCGTTGCAAAATAGACAAATTTTTGTTATGACGTTTGCACTTTATTATAATTATTACTCCGAGGTAATTAAAAATAAACTTCTTTCGCTCCAGACTTTCAAACTAGTAGGGCGTACTTATAAATACCTTCTTTAATAGTTCCTATCATCACCAATGTATCTCTGATACTTTGGGAGCGGGCAGCTCATTCAAAAAAGGTGTATATATAATTATTCCCCGAAACGCTCTTGATCTGGCTATCTACTGAAGATTGATGCCTCTTTTTAACTATAACATTTCTAGGGAGGACCTATTCCTCTCAGGTCTTTGTTTTTTGTAAACGCCATCTTCTTTTTTACTTGTTTTTAATATGAGGATGTACGAAGCCATGTTGCAAACACTGTTGTAACTCATTTGGAAGGTTGCTGGTTTTACAAAATTGTTTTTATAATCATTGAAAAACAAATTGTTTGGGTCATCATTCTTCTACAACTCAAAAGTGGAAAAATTGAAGTAAATATATCATTATGAATACTTATATGCATGTGTAGTAATAGCCAAATAAACTATTTGTCTAATGAAAGAGTTCGGAACACTTAGCGAGAGCGGCAATTAATTTGATACTGATAATCTTTGAATATTATTTAACTTTATTTAATTTCATGGAAGCTAAGAAGGCAAATTGTGACTTGTTTGAGTTGGTTTTTTTTTAGTTTAGCCAGCCTTATGGTCGGTAAATGCACTGTATTATTATTATTTTATTTGAAAGGTCACACTTATATGCTTCGGTCACTCAAAGGAATGACTTATGACCTCAAGACTAATCAATATGGCTAATAATTTTGCAACCAGATTGTTTTTTTCTTTCCACTAATCTGAACTACTGGACTCATTGAGCTGTGAATAGGGAGAGAGAGAGAGAAAGAGAGAGAGAGAGAGAAAGCATTACACTATTCTTTATGTAGGCTTAATTTTGAACTGCAGCAACCTTTTACGTCTATTTTTAGTAATCCTCTCAGTCGGGGGAACACAAAAATTTGTCTTTGCCAAAAAATCAACCTGAACCACTAGGCCTGACCAATGGTAAAAAAAAACACAAGAATGGATCGAGACTGGTTGCAAATGAAAGGGGGTGCCGAGAAACTTACAAATATGTATTTGTTTTTACGGCACAACCATTAGTTCTAGAGTTATGAGGTTAAACTTGACCGTGACTTCACAAGTCCCTTATTTTACCACTGATAGGGTTAACACTAAAAAATGTCGTATTTTAATGTTCAGCACCAATGCAAATGGTGAAATGACACGTCTACATCATATGAAAATAATTAATCACTTTGGTTGACTTTTTCGTGAAAAAAATGGCCTTTTTAGTAAGGTGCTAATCGTATATAGTAATTTATATAGAAAAAAACAACAATCTTTTCAGTTACGATGGCAATTGCCGTTCCTTATTTAGCTTCATTAAATTAAAGTAATTTTTTAGTATACTAACAGTGTATACTATCGAAAAATTGAAGTCACTAAAAGTATGCACTCTAAGTATACAAACAAATATAACTTTAATTTAATGCTGATAAATAAGGCACGGCAATTGCCAGCGGAACTTAAAAGGTTGTTGTTTTTTTTCAATATATATTATGGCGAAATATGATTTACTTTGATAATATGATGACCATGAACCCAATTCCAATAACCCACAAAACACGATCAAAGTACTCTTGTACCAAGGATATTCTATAAACGGAGACGGTGTTGAAAAGGAGGTCAGACCATTGGTGTCAGATTTTTTGAGTCCTAAAAAGGAATATTCTAGTCTTATCAGTTTAATATTTGTATAAGATATATTCCTTTATAATGTCCACGAGGACAATCTGTATTTAGACTGAGAAGGGCAATGCTCAATATGTGTAAGTAGAGGTCATAAGTCACCAGTCTATGTATCAAACTTTTTAAACTAGTTGGAAAATCACAAAAAAGATGCTACTTGCGTCGGTGATGAATTAGTGAAAATAAGTTGAGAACAGTTTTTATTTCTAGATCACTTTAAGGTGTCTTCCTCCACCCATCGACCGATTGATCTAAAAGGCTACGATCTCAGTTATTTACCCTTTTATATAATTTGTCAAATCCATTGCCTATACAGCATTTTATATGTTTCATTGATATAACTTGTTAAGATACCTCAAACAAAAAAGATCAAACATTTTCTACTCGCAAACTGCTCACGTTCGTAGCTACTGTACTATATTTCCCATGCAGAAATAGTTCCAAAGATTGTCTTCAACATAACCTTTCTAGAGGAATGTCAAATTCTTATCAACGCACACCAGTGATGTCAACTTCATATTCATACTGTGTCACCTTAAAGAAAGGAACTCACACTCGAAAAAAATGCATAAGATTACAGGGGTCAAGTTAACACACAACAAACGACCAATAAAGTAAACAAAAAAATGTTTTTTTCGTCTCAATTTTCGTTTACATGCCAAATTTCAAAACGATAACTTGATAATTAAGAGAGTTATTGCCCTTTCAAAACATGTTTTAAATGCTAAAAGTCAAAGATAATACATTTTTTTTTACCAAAAACGTCCAAATGAATGGACAAATATACATCGTAAAGAACCAAACAACTGCATATTTTTATTTTACATTTACATGCCAAATCTCAGTTTGAAAAAAAAACGGATTTTTTTGGTAAATTGCATAACAATACATGTTTTTTTAAATAATGTCTAAACCGCTTACAATTGTACATTACTTTAAGAACATAATGTGTTTTTATCTGATTTGACACATTAATGCCAAATTTTGAGATTTAACTATGAAAACTATGAGAGTGTTTGCCCTTTTCAAAACATGTTTTAATGCAAAAAGTCATAGATTATACAGTTTTTTTACACATAATGTCCAAACGATTGGAAATTTTATATATTGTAAAGAACAAAACAAATGTATTTACATATTTTACATTAACGTGCCAAATCTCAGTTCAAAATGTTTCTTGTAGTTTTATATTTATGCTAAAGTGCGAGATTTAACTATGAAAACGAAGAGAGGTATTGTAGTCAGGTAAGAATCCTGTGTTCAGTGACCAACCTCTGGGAAATAAAGTTTGACAACGGTTTTGATATCTTTGGACCCTTTAAAAAAAAAAGCCGCCCGGCCCCTCTGAAAAATCCGGCAAACTGACCACAGGTACTAACCAATGGTTCTTCTTTTCTCGTTTTTGACCGTTTTATCTTGAAGTGTGGTCAGTTATGCTGTGTGATTGATATTTCACCTGGGATCTCCAGTCTTCCATTTTCATCAAAGCTCATTATTCAGTGTGCTGCTGCTACTTTCCGTTCACTTTTATCAACCTTCTTCAGTAATGGAATTGTTTTCCTCTCTTTCTTGGATTGTCTCTCCCAGAAATCCCAATATCTCGTCGTGTCTCCATTTATATCTGCCTTGCGCACGTACAGTTTTACCCTGTTAGAATATGATTGAAGGTTTCCACCTCTCCACAACCCTTGCAGTTTTCCTCGGTTCAAACTCATTGTTCTTGTTGGCTGGAGAAGGTAACAAGTCTTGTGAAGCTTTCGTAAGAAATTTCAAGTTTGTTTTCGAAGACTTGATGATAGCTGCATGTACTTCTCATCTTGTTGATGCCCCTTGCTTTGCTAGTCCTGTAATGTTAATTCGTCTTCTGTCCTAATATTCTCGCTACCAAATCTCTTTTATCAGTCTTGTTGCTACTGTTGTAGTCGTTCCTATTTTCTCCATCACAGACATTAATTAGCAATTACTGGTTTTCAGTTTTTTTGATCGCAGTTTAAAACCAATATTGCTGAGTTTTTCCTAATATGCGCTTTGTATTTTAACAGGATTTAAAAA
>JAUUEB010403530.1:0-12130 GCA_032362205.1 Clione limacina
CCGCCATCTTTAGGCCATTTGGAAGTGACGTCATTTCGTTAGTAACAAAGATATTTTGAAATTGAAAAGTTTTGCGTTGAGAGTATACTTACGAAAATGTTTATGTGAATTTTCAAATAATTTGGATGTCAAATAATCATAATATCACGACCTGTGCATTCTATATTGACTGACCTATTATATGAGAAAAAATAAGGAGGAATGGCTTAAAGCTACAATAAAAGGAGCTGAGCCTGTACCCTCTTAGAACTCTGGGCCCCCATACGGGAGTAAGCATAGCATAATATGCTGCCCCCCATTTGGGGGGAGGTGTGCCATGTCTCCACAGCCTTTTGCCCTTAGGCGAACAGACTCCGATTCAGTTTGGATCTAATTAATTACAAGAATTAAATTCAAGTCTTCATCAATACATGGAAGGTTATATTGGCTTCGATGCTACTCAGAGAGTTAAACATGCTGACACAAATTCAGGCAAAAACCATAAATTCTCTTATGTCATTATCATGATGTTACCTTTGAAGACACAGGATGAAATATTATCCAATATCCAAGTCTTGTCAGTAAATTAAGTATAAAGACTCTACACAAGGCTTCAGTAAAAACCTTCATTCGTGAAATTTTAAAAATGTCTGACCAAATGACATCAAGTTTCTGAGAACACATCACTGTGGGTAACATGCTTTATTAGGATAAGTGAAATTCATCTGTTTTATCCACAAAATATGTTCATTCTCCTGGTGAATCCTCTATATATTTAACTCCCAGACAGTTTGACATCTTGTACTCTGTACACAGTAACCACCAAATAACAATATCTAGCTGATCATAAAAATATTCAGATGATGAAACTTGTTGAAAAACATTATCTTTCATTTTTTTTCAAAGAAGAAGGATGTATACTAGGGGGGGGAATGAGAGGTTTCTCTTCACCCCCCGCCCCCCCTCCCCAAGACTTGAATTTTAATGATCCATCATGTTTGCGCCAAAAAATTAACTTGAGCATACTGACCACAGGGGCTGACCAATGGTAAAAAAACCAATGTGCTCAGAATTGATCGAGATTGATCGCAAATTGAAGGATGAGGTTTGAATCTCAACAGGATTATTTGTTCTCAACATTTAGGGATTCTGTCTCACAAGCTGTAATGTTCTTACTTTTTATGTGGTCTTCATACAACTGTTATTACATCCGCTACATTTTCACTAAAACCGGAAGAAAAAATTTCTCAAAATGTGCACTAAGTTCTGAATTTTTATTCTATCAAATGTATCATTGACACCCACCTTGGTGGCCTCAGTAAATGTTCTTCAGGCTCCAGATATCTGGCTTGGGTCAAAGCCACACCACAACTCATAGCCTGAAATAATATTTTTGATATGATTACACAAAAACCAGACAATTTTGAATAAGAGAGCTGAACATCTGTCAACAAAAAAGATCTTATCTTCAAGTTCTTGATTTAAAAGATTATTATTTTGGGACAACAAATAAAAACGTGTTCAGGAACCAAAGGAATTAAAATAGAAAAAAAATAAGCCAAAACCACAACCATATTTCATGACTGACTTACAAAGTACATGTCTTATTGTGTTATGCTTTACAGAGGTATTACTGTCAAGCATTGAGTTTCTAATATTGACATAAAAAACAATATCCATAATCTATCACATAAACATTATATTTATTTAATTAATTTAATATTCACAGATAATGAGGGCGCTGTTAGTACAGTTGATTGCACCCTCAGGTTTGTAATGACCTGTCATAGGGATGTAGATAGCTCAGTTGGTTAGAGCGACATTCTATCACCAAGAACACTGCAGGTTTGATCTCTAGCATCAACCATATTTTGTGATTGAAAAACATCCCCCGTCGACTCTGAAGCCAGTTGCAAAAAAGGAGTAGCTAACCTCTTTAGGTCAAGTGAAGTAAAGTCGGTGAGGAAAGCAATGACAAACTACCTCAAATACCGTTATCAAAGCCAGGACTCTAGCTCCGGATTACCCGAAGCTCAGTAATAAGTATGTGTAACTTTACTTTTCTTTACCTTGTCATGCAAACGGACCGGGTTTCAAAACTCTTTAGCTGTCTCTAAGTTCACTAAGCTGCTAATTGAGTACCCGACTATAATGTAGTGAATGTCTATGTGAGATTGCTAAGGGTGTGTCGCTTAACAGGCACGATACCATTGCCTTTTTTACTGTGAATGTGCAGGTTTGTCTCAATTGGGCCTGTCGGGTTAATAACAATCGTAACAGTGCATGCGCTGTACAATAACCTAATATTATCATTATAAATAATGAATGATGGGCAATAATAACTTAAGCTTCCGTTCAGTCCTCAACTCACCTCATCTACAACCATCTGGAGAGTGTGAAGGTCAAGGTGACGATCCTCTGCTGGTTCAGTCAGTTGGATATGTTTGATCGGTGAAATGGGGATGCCAACAATTTGTACACCAGAGATACTGAAACAAGTAGAATACTTTTATATTAAAAAGTTAAAAATACACTACAAAAAGTTAGTCAAGCATCTTAATATAATATAACTGAAGATATTCAGTTTCCGAATTGAATGATTCAGGTTTGAGCCATTTCATGGCCTGACTTTAAACCTATTCTTGACTGCCAAGACAGAACTAAATTCTTGATTCCTGCAAAGACAATTTACACATATTTCTTACACTATCCAGAAAAAGACATTTGATAATACTAATCTACTCCTCAGGTAATCTATAAAGTCAGTGTGAGATAGGGAGATATCTGCCTAACTATATTTCTCCTATTCTTAACAATGTCATCAGCGCTTAAAAAGAAGTATTATTGTACACATGTTATGTTCTACATCCCTCAACTATTATTGTGCAATTGGTTGATTAATAGAAGTATTGCTTGAGTTCAGCATATGCTTGAAACTTACATAAATAATCCTTGAATATTGATGGTAGGATATAAAAGCCTCTCTTCTCAACGTGTCTGAGATTCAGTAGGGACATCAGAGATTGGACTCATAAATTCTAGACGCACAACAAATATACAGAACACATCGCTGAGCACAAACTACATTAAGAAGCACAAACTCACTAAACAGAGTTGCAACTACAGTATAAACTAATGAGGGTAGAGGGGTGCAATTCAATTTTTAATGAAAACAGGCAACACAGGGAAATCCCTTGGCAAAAACTAGCAAGACAGACTAACAACACACTGACCGCAGACAAATGGGAACAAACTTAATCACACACAACTCTACAACTAGCAATACCACACCAAAAAAATAACTTCAATGGTATAGACAGAGAAAGAAGAAACACAGTGTCACCATTAACAACCCCCTACTATGAAAAGAACCAACCACCAAACAAGACCTGTAATGAAAGACTTCGTGAAACATGTAATGATAAATGATAATGACCAAAGATTTTCATTAATATTACCCCCTTAAACGCATCAACATCAGGGTAGTTTACCATTTTTATCATGCATGATTTAAAATGTAATTTCATATCTGTTGTTGGGGTTGATTGGTTAAGATACAAAACTAAAAATCCAGTGGTCTAAGAAGTCTGCGGTTCGATCCCTGCAGTGGGAAAAAAGGCTGTGGTGACAGTGCTTACCACATGCCATGATCCTCTGGGTAGCAGGATCTAGCATCATCCTATTGGAGACAAACAATAAAACATAGATCCCCTGTGCAAGTCGCACACTTTAAAGATACCTTGATGGTTAGAAGACAAAAAAAGACTAAGAAAACATAACCAAGATTGACAAATTCTCAAATTTGGTTTCAGGGAAAAGTTCCAGGGGCATTCATGTGTTACATTTCCAGTGACCTACATTTTTTTTAGTAACAACACAAATTTGAGAAACAATACAATTGATGAATGTTCCAGGCGCATCAAGTTCACATTTCAAGAGGCCATAGATGATTTTTGGTTGCCCTGATTATTTCATGTGTAGCATTCATGCTGTTACATTTCCCCAGGATTTAACAAAGTAGGAACACACATATTTATCAGATGCCCCCCTAGGCATAACAGAGAAGTAATTTGAACTGATTGGCTGAACTTTCAGCAGCATCAATGAAAGTAATTGCTGCTTTATAAATAGTTCAATTCAACATTTACTATCAAGGCTTTTTTGTACTTTCAATTTTTTGGAACCAAAACTGAGAAAAGAATATTTGGCATTTGTCATTTTTGCTTTGGGTTTAAACTTGAAGTACTGCCTCGGGCCCTATTATCGCGCAGGCTCTATTGCTGTGCAGACGGAAAAGTAAAAACATCAATGTGTAAAAATGGCGGCGTGGCAAAAGACGCAGTGGATAAGAATTGCGGGGTGTTTAATCTTTGACCTGACATTTAAAAAACGTAGGACTACTTTGAAAATCTAAAATTGATAACTGTATCTGAAAAGTAATGCAAAATATGTACTTATTTCGTAATTCATAATGTTTTGGCGAAAAGAAATCGATCTGCTCAATAATAGGGCCCACTTGACTGATGTAAAAAATGAGTATTTTACCTCATTCTCTTTTAAAAAGTTTGAGTTTGTTGTTTTTGTTGTGTTATTTCTCTTTTAAAATGGTAAAAGTTTATATTTTAAAAAACTTTTTCAAATTTTGACCATTTTATGTGTGTTAATCGGCTGTTTCAAGCTTAGGTGCGCTGCAATAGGGCCCTGCAAGGTATGAAATAGTCAAACATTATACATTAACTAGAACTAAACTATTAGAAAATAAAAACCTTCCCAACAGTCAATAATTTTCTAAAAAGTCTAAAGCTGTAGACAAAGCAAATCTATCTTCAGTAGGAAACTGTAAAAACATATACTTACGTACCTGTCTATAATTGTCCTAAATTGGAAGAGATATGTACATTAACAAATACCTGTCTATAATTGTCCTAAATAGGAAGAGATATGTACATTAACAAATTCAGCTGTTAAGTCTTGTTTCTTGAACACCTCAAAATGGCTAGGTTTTTTTAAAGGCTACAAACCGGTTTTCAAGGTCAGAGCTAAGAGGAGCCAGTTAAATAACTAAGACAAGGCTTTTAGATTTTGGAAATAATACCCCAAAAATACCAACAGCATGTGGGTGTGAAACGTAATGTCATAGTTGGCTCTGCAGGAACTGATAGCCTCAAAAGGGCCAAGTCAACCTTAGAGCATAGCTGTTTGAAGTAGGTTGCATTGCTCAAAATGACTTGATTAAACTACAAAGGGGGTTGAAAGGTGTGTGCCACTCCTCACTTAAGGGAAATGAATAAAAGACCAAGGTCATGATATCAGAAAGAGGAACTGATCCACATATCAAGTCTACAAAGAACCCTTGCACAGTATGCAAACAATGTGTGGGCAGCAACTTTATCTTCTGCCCCTCTTGCATATATATCTGTTGGGAAGTCTCCGGAAAACTAACCAAGGTAGAATACTTCACATGCCCTAGTTGTCTCAGCAGACACAACCAACAACACAGCCCTGTCTTCTGTTTAACTTGCTGGCTGGTTTTGGAGATATGCTTGATGCTGGTGGTGACGCTGAATCAAGCTCTGTCACTCGAGTGCAATGTGTTTTCCCTTCTCAGTTTGAAAGCTGTCTCTCTCAAAACCAAGCGGAAACAATACAGGAGCTGTATACAACACCTCCTTCTATATAGGAGATAACTCAGGAAAAATTTTCTCAATCTCTGTAGCCTGCAAAAGCGGACGACACTCAGCGACTAGCCAGAAATGAAATATCTATGGTCCCCTGGATGTGTGGTGCTACCTCAAGAGATTAATCCGCCAGTGAAGAACTTCTGTCAAAAATTGGGTTCACCAATATGCAGAGATTATGCGGTGGAGTAGGCTTTGTTGGTATGATCACATGGCAAGTAAAGATGAGTGCAGCTGGCTTAAAAGAGTCCAAATAATGGAAGTGTCCAACTGCCAAGGGATTGGCCGTCCTTCCAAATCATGGAGGGAGGCCATAAGAAAGGATTTCAAGACCAAACACCTTACTACAGTGATGGCACAAGATTGTCATGCTTGGCCTGTAAATGAATTGTATTGTGAAAAGTCAAATCCTAGTATCATGGACAAACAACTTTAAAGAATGATGATGATGATGATGATGATGATGAATAAAAAATGAATCGTGGCATTTTTTAAATTAATATACTCACTTTTGAAGTTTTGCATGGAGCTTTTCACTGCATTCTCTGAGGTCCACCAATAAACCTGAACGAGCAAACATTGTCTTTAATTATGAAATGAAACCTAAATCATTTTTCAAATGTCACAGCCGAAATCATATTTAGACTCAAGTAGGAAATCCTCAAACCAGAGTTAGGTAAATCTCCATACTATACAACAATAGTCCATGATTAATGTATTCTGTGTCGAATAAACAGACCAAACTTATCATTATTCTTTAGTTTCATAGAGGGATCATGCTTACATTGTCTGAAATTTGTGATTGACACTACCTTTTTAGGAGAAAATTTGATAATTATCCTGGTAAAACCAGTTGAAAGACCTTCACAACTTGAATACATAAAGCGTAGGATGATTTTGTTTAGAAAAAGTAAAACTTACGTGGTTTGTCTGTCAACAACTTGAGTGACTGTATGGCTGCTGAGGCCAGCATGGGAGGCTGAGAGGCTGAGAAACAGTAGCCCAGACCAGACAAACGCTGGAAAAAAATCAAAAATTAACTTTTCAGTCAATTAATGAATAGTTATATCTCGCAAAGAAAATCCTTATCCTACCGTATATGCTCGTGGAAAATGCGCATCTTTTCCCCCTTAAAAATGTCTGTAAGCTCTTCCTGCGCGATATCCACCCATCATCAGAAATAACAAGTCAGTATTTGGTAAGAAACTGTCAGCGAGTAATCCGCTATTTGCAATTCAATATTGACATTCTCCTAGGTTACAGAGGGGTCACAAGAACAAGGGAAATCATTCAGGTAAGAATTTTATTTTTGTCCAGATATGCAGTCAAACTGGTTTGGCTGGTTTGCTAAATCGTAGGCCAGTTAATAACAGCTCACTGTCAAAGCTTGATGTCTATTGAGTTTTAGTTTTAGTTTTCATTGTGTGTTTGTTGTGTCAACATAGAGTCCCCCCGAAAAGGAAAATGTTTTTCTTATCCAATGATGTGGATGATGGCGATGAAGATGGAAACAATATGGATGATTATTACAAAGCGGGAAGAGATTTAACTGAAGATGATTTGGCAAAATTGTTTGAAAGTGATGAGGATGAGGTTTTATGGATTTTGATCTTTTAATCAACTGTTTTTAAATGGACTTTTTAGACTGAAATAAACTTTTTTATTTTTTTGTATCAGTAATGAGGAATCAGAATTTTAAATTTCCATGAAGTTGGATGAATAAAGTATCTTGTATCTTATATCTTGTATCTGGGATAACAATGCATCAACAAAAGTGAAAATGGCGGACAAGATGGATCTACGAGATCACTAATAATATTTAATAACTCACAAACAAGGTAAGCAAACAGATTATTTAAGATTCATAATCTCTTCAAAAAGAACCATAGTCTGGATGATACATCCCAAGTTTGGCACCAAGCAGCCAAGCCATATCATCAAATTGGGGGTGCGTGGTATCTACACAACGTAGAATTTTTACATGATTTTTGTTGTCAAAGTCCGGGTGCGTATTATGTGTGCATGCTTGTTATTTAAGAGCATATACGGTATTTGAATTTACTCATAATAATTTAGCCTTAGCACATAAAAATCAAATAGACATCAGCATCTGAAATAAAAATATTCTGGTTAAAGTTAACAATTCTTAAAGTTAAAATGAAATTACTGGATACAAAAAAATCTGAAATATAATCCATCTCTGATTGATACCAACATATATTATCAATTTCAAACGTATGTGTGGTTAAAGTTCATACAGAGTCTAAATGAATGTATGTAAAGAACTTTTGCATCAAAAGAAATACTTTAATTTTGCACATAGCAGAGAGGCAAGTAGCCAGGATTTTGAAAAGGGCAAATTTGGATTGTGTCAAATCAATGGCCGCAAAGCAGCCAAAAAATTTAAAATGAGTTAAAAAGTGTGCACATTTAGAGAATTTTAGGATGGGAGACATTCCCCCATGACCCCCCTGGCTACACGCCTGATAGCAGATCTGGTTTCAAAAAATGGGATTTTTGAAAAACAAAAGGAGATGCCTAAACTCAAATTTTGTAAAAAACAGGAAACTCAAGATGTGAAGTAGGCAGGCAGCATTGGAAACTCATTTTTTTCCCACTGATATAGCTTGCTACTTTGTAACGATTCTAAGCTAAGGGATCTAACCAACTTTATTGTATCTATGAACTATTTATACATAGTTATTTCCCTTGATAAAGAAAATTTTAGAGTAATATTCTCCAGAAGTTTAGTTATTGTTATCAGAGCTATTTCAAATGGGGAACAATCAGGCAAGTCCTGTTTTTTAAGGATGGTTGGCAGGTCTGAAATATTGTGTCAGGATGAGAGGTCGGGGGACAACAACAAAAAGTGTTATAACCCATAAATTTGTTATGAGGAAACTATCTTTTTAATTTTAGAAGGCTTTACTAGTTATGACTAAAAATAACAATCATTATGGCTAAAAAGTAATTAAAAGTTTAAAGCCGCTGAAGGAAGATACCAAGAAGTAATTTTGATAAATCAGCGACATATGCCATACCTGATGGTCAATAATGAACTTCTTTCCACAACAGAATCCACCAATAGAACCAATAGAATTCTCCAGAGATCCAGTAATCATGTCAATTTCATCAGGTGAGATACCAAAATGTTCCGTCACTCCACGGCCTGTAGCACCCAGTACACCAAATGACATGGTCTCTTCTAGGAAGATACGTACCTTGTACTTCCATTTCAGTTCAACCTGGAAAGAAGCACATCACATCAAATACAAACATAAAAGTAAGGGTGTAAGTGCCTCACTCAACATATGCTATGTTGTATTGTAACCAAATAAGTTTCTTGGTGGAAACTAATATGATTTGTATCAATGAGCTAACAATAAATAACAATGCCATCATAAAAACATGACATGGGATGCACAGTAACTTCTAAAAATCAGGAAATGTGCAAGTCCTACAGTCTGTTTCTGCCAGAAGTAAAGAATTGTGACGTAGAAATGTAAAAAAGAAGAAAAGATGTTTGTATAGTTTTACAGTTTTGCTTTTACAGCTTTTGTTGTGTCTGATATTCGTCTACAAATGTTGATCAGGAGCAAGAGTCCTGATTGAACTAGGTATACAGCATATGTGGTAGGTTGCAATTGCTTTCTACCCCACCTTTACTTGCGCTTGGCCTAAACAGTAGAGTTGAAGTCAAATCAATTCAGAGTCAAACGATCAGTTCGATCAACCCTCAAAACGGCTCAAATGATATAGTTGTCAGAAATGCTCATTTGAATTTCAATTCAAAACGACCCACTCATGACCGATCGCACTCATCCGCTCGTCATATGTGATACAAGTTGTCTGTGTAAAGGGAGATCAACAATTATTTCCGGTTTCATTCCACGTGTGAAATGTTCTGATTTGAACATAAAATAAATTCTAATTTCTTTAAAAAGGCTTTAAAATGCTCGCCGCGAACTGATTGACTAATTTTGATGCGCTGATTTCAAAAATATCATTCATTTTGTGATTAAACTTATATTTTAAAAAATTATTAAGAACATTTGTAAAGCCAGTGACTGAAAACTTCAAAGGTTTTTGCCGGTAACATGATCGGGAACGGTCATCGCTGTTATCCTGTTTCTTGCAATCACCATGCCTTTGAAGTTCCTATTAGAGGGAAGACCACTTATAGTTAATCATTTCGTTGTATGACTACTACTGATATATAGTACTATAAAACAGGTGATCGCTAAAACACGGAATCGATCCAACTCATAAAAATCGAAGCCATCGAATTATCATGAACAGGTGAGCCAACTTCAACACTACTAAACAGGTTAGCTACTCATTTATTGAGCTGAGAATCAAATCCGACATGTCCAGGTGATAGAAGGTGCCTCTTACTGACTGAGCTACCAACGCCCCAGTAAACACTAATGCAGTAAATAACAGTAAAACTGAAAATGCGTTAACCAAAACTATCTATAAACCAAGGAAATTGTAAAGTCCTGTTTTTTTCCTTCCTTATCTTTGTCAAAAACTCTATCAAAACCGAAACTTCTATCTAAAAACCAAAGAAAATGAAAGTTTTTTTCCAGTAAAATATGCTATTTTTGTAGTTCATTGTAGCCCATATTTTTGATTATTTCAGCCATGGCTTATTGATTTATTTTAGATCGAGAGGATTCAACGCGACAAAATAAACCAAAGACAGAAGGTGACAATGTTGTATTAAAGCATGTTCACTCACACTTACTTTCAAACACC
The DNA here is from genome assembly GCA_032362205.1 of Clione limacina. NCBI lineage: Eukaryota > Metazoa > Mollusca > Gastropoda > Pteropoda > Clionidae > Clione > Clione limacina. Next base: position 10,416 of record JAUUEB010403530.1, read on the forward strand.
AAACACTGACATGATAATGATAATGGATGTCTTAATTTCTCTCACCTTTTTTTCTGTTGTAGAGTTGCAAGTAAGGTTTGAATTGGCGGTGGTTGTTGTTAGTTATTGGATAGTCCTGTGGATTTTGGCTTAACTGTTGTTTTCTTCGAAAAACATATTTTTATACAATTATTGATATTAATTCACGATTTTCCTTAATGTCTGCTAACCACAGGTTGCGAACCTCTATAAAGAGAGGAAATGCTATTGTCTTATTAACAATGATGATACTTAAACATTTTTGCATGATGTCACACAGACACCAAGCTGACCAACCAAAGCATGAATCATCTTAAAACAGCATGTTATGAGCAAACAAAGTTATGTAAATAACAAAGGGTGACTACTGGTGGTAGTAAATATAATCTTAAGAATGAGTAAACAAGTCTTAAAACCACCAATAAACAAATTCAAACATTTATTTACAAAAAAAAAGAAAAAGAGTAGCAACCCACATGAAAAATCCTTACTACAAATGGCAAACAAATTCGGATATTTATCCTTCATCAGTACAAATAACACTCTACAAACGAACAAATGGACAAATGCAGAAATAAATGTAAAATTACGAAAGCTCAAATGTACATTTATTTCTGCATTTGTCCATTTGTACGTTTGTAGAGCTGTGTTATTTGTTCTTAAGATTAAAGTTATGTAAAATTATTGCTTTGCTTCTTAAACTTAGAGCCAAATAGTGACCTAGTGACCTAATTCAGTCTTGTCAAACAGGATTTACTAACCAGTTTAGGTAGAGGGCAGATATCTCCACAGTTAAGATAAAGTCCTTCCACTAAAATGAAACGACGAGTCACCTTGGCTTTCTTGGGATTCTGCACAAATGTCAAATGTTAAAATGTTATGAACAAGAAAAAAGTGTGTAAAAAGAAAAACGTTAATCCAAAGATAAAAGCAACAGAAAAATGTATACAAACCAATGATTAAAAATTTCAATCATAAAGTCTTTAAGATAATCTTTATTTGAAATTGATACATGCTAGATGAGAGGGAGTAATTAAATATAGGAATATATAGGAATATATAGGAATATATAGGAATATATAGGAATATATAGGAAAAAGCTCTTAGAAGATAACATAAATAGCATGGTCCAGAATCCAAAAACTCCAATGGTATTTCATAATACCAGGAATAGGGTAGGTCGCCCCAATTACAAACAAATTGTGTTGACAAATTCTGACCTTATCAGAAAAAGGGGAGCTCTAAGTGTTAAAAGGAATACTGGACTTTCTAATACCCTTTTGTAATTGGTAATTATTTGTTTTTCATGCATTGTGTGTGAATGTTAACTCTCAACAATGTTTTAGTAACAAGACATGGTAAGCAAACATGCAAACATGTTGCCCCAATTCTTAACAACAAAACTTGAAGAAGAAAGACTCTAACTTTAATTTACTGGTCATTACAATTATTTAGATAAAAGTGTCTAGTTTTGAAACTTCATAATGTTATATAATTAATTAAGTTAACTATATTTTATCAAATTCAAAGAAATTATAAAACTTTATTGGGAAAAAGGAAATTAATGAAATCGTCGTCGATATAACGAAAGGGCGTATCTCAGTTTTTGCTGTTTTGAGATATCATCATCATCATATCCATGTTTATTTGTACGGGCCGGGATTAATCCTCTACAGAGGGTAGGGCCCGCTTGACTT
>JAUUEB010403641.1:0-12128 GCA_032362205.1 Clione limacina
GTTGTACTCTCTACGAGTACTCACTTTTTAGAGTTTCCTCTTGTGAGTGTGTCTGTTTACGCGATAACTTGAGTAATTTTGTTTGAATCTCTTTCATATTTGGAAGTATAATATAAACTAGGAATATAATGTTTGTTATTTAAATCTAGAAATACTTGTTTAAAATTGACGAAGTTATGGCCCCTATAGCGTATTTTTGCTATATGATCTTTGCTAATTTGGTAAAAACACGCTGTGGTCACATCTTAAAAGTTAAGAATCTGAAATCTTGTAAAGAGGCCCTTCCAGTGACTTTCTAACACCAGTACTCAAAATTATTTGAATAATCAATTTAAAAACAGAGTTATGGCATTTGTGAGTATTTTGCTTCCCATCGTCAAAGATATAAATCAGAAATTTTGCACAGAGGCTTAATTCATGTATCTCCCTAAAAGCTAGAGCTTAATGTTTTGAAAACAAAACAGTTTTTACATAGTTATGTCCCTTTTACTAACGTGTCTGATGTGAGTGGTTGTACTCTCTACGAGTACTCATTTTTCTAGTTATATGTGTTCTACTTGACGTCCGCTCATTTAGGACCATGGCGTTCTGCAATCTTTAGGAATATAAGGAAAAACTTAATACATTTATAAAATATCAAATAGTTGCATTTTCATGAATTTTAATTTTTTAAGTACCCCTCTGGTATGTTTGTACTCCTATGTTCAAAATACTGTACAATTAAATCCGTCGAGGACTTTTGAGGAAATCGTCACTTAAGCAAGCAAGCATAAATACAATTCAGTGTATATTGTCATAGATTGCTGAACTTAAAATATTTATTGAAAACATGAAGCAAACTTGCTTTACTTCCAATGCATTAACTTTGTTTGGCTATTCGTACAAAAGTGAAAGCCTTAGTACATATAAAAAGAAAAATGCGTAACACATTGGACTAACATGGCTTGTTGGGGTCAGACATTCGACAAGAGGTTAATCAAAGTTGGCTGAGAGCAACATCTTTTGAAATCTAATTACTGTTTTATAACAAGACATAAATATCAGAATGAACAAAATCGATGATCATCAGAATGTGTAAATAAAATGCTACATAAATATGTCCAATTGAACATATCTTGCGGGACGATCATGAATTCCAATCAAAATGAACGACATTTCAATCTCAATAGAAAAGTGTTTATATCATACATAAATCAATACAATCATAACAATTAAGGCATGTATCACAAATGCATTCACAAATTGGCAAAAGCCGTTATTTCATATGAGCATACGAGTTTATAACAGCATGATAGCCTATCTGTCATCGAAAGGGACGTTTTTGCATCATAATACTTTTTTTGTGTAATACGACTGCAATACAACTAGATATATGTTACAATTATTTCACGGAAGTCTTATTATGTAAAAAAAAAAACACAAAAAGACGGAAACATTTAATTATATTTGTCTATAGTATGTACGATAGTTCAATATACCGTTATTGAAGTTTGATTTTTTTCTTAAAATATAATTTGTTATTTTAGTCTGTTTTCGTGTTGATATTCAAATTTTCTCATCAATGCTAAAACATATTTTTTTGGAATGAGGACCCTATACAAAATCAAGTTTTAGTAGACTGTCATGTGTATTACATAACTTAACATTGGATAACTGTTAACAGTTTATCTGCAAAAAGAAATACAGAGAGGCTGTATAAAATAAATTATCAGACAAATGTTCACATTTAACGAATAACACTAGTTAAATCATTAACTGTATCCGTTTTTGTTCTAAATTAAATACAATATGAACCCCTTGAATGTATCAGACCTGTTGATATTCAAAATGTATAACGTATTTTTAGCTAACAAACTTAATAGGTAACCGTAGGCGTTTGAGTTGTGCCAAAAGCTATGGGCTTTTACATCATGTTAGTTAATGCTTTATTAACTTGAGCTGGGATCACTGATTTTACCCACACTGCATTGATGCTTTTTAATAAAATGTCAAAGTTTGTTAAGATGTTCGAGTAGAGCAATGCAAGACCTCGATTAACGAAGATCGTCACAATATTGATCACAATGACCATAAGTGTACATCCATTGTTAAGCATTCTTTTGATGTCACTTTCTTTTATGTTTTGAAACGTAAGGGTTTCGGGCACGTCTGTATTTAGCTAATGAAGCTAGTTTCGTATCTGGCCATTGCTGAATGTTTGTTGGAACTTTTTATTGGCTTATTTCCGTAGTCAAGGCTTTCATATAAATTTCATACTTTGTAAAAAGCTCAAAACTCTATTTATATTATACTATTCATTTCATGAAATCTTCTTTGGATCCTAAATAATCTGAATTCAAGCCACGTTATCAGTAAAGATAAGCCGTATACATGTGATGTATTTATTAACGGGCTTACAACATAATTTTAGTCAATTTTATCGAATATAAAAAACGTCAATTGTCGTATAATTTAATTATTTGTTTCATTTCGCTTTCGATTCGGATAAGTCATTTTTGGTTGGAATGTATTTTCTCCATCAAGTTTGAGTTTTAAAATGTTTACGCTTTTTAAATACTTGAACACAGGAATGAATTTCCTTCATCAAGATCTTGATTTTTTGCGAGGGTTATGTTCAACTAAAAATTACACAAAAATAGTTAGAGATAATATCATAGGTAAGGAATTAAAAAGTTAGTCTTGTTAAATTGTATTTATATATTTGTGACAATGTTACAAGAATAAATGTAGGCAGTTGGAAATGCTAAAAACAGACATGATAAATCACTTAACCAGAACACGCATAATGCAAGGATTTGATGCAATTATCAAAGATGTATCTACAATAACGAGTGCTCTACAAACATTTAGCTCCGCAGAACCTCATTGAACAGTATATTGAGACTTTTTTTTTATTGACATAGCTACATTTCCGGTCTGACAAAATCGTTTATAAAAGATGTATTATATTCTCACCAAACCACCGATTCAATGTGTTTTTTAGACTGATATCCACCATCTCACATCTAATCTGCAATAAATCGATCCAGACTAATATGAAAGCTGGCATCGAAGTGATCAAGTAAGTAAGTTGTCTGGCAAGTTCTTTAAGATATTTTGCAGCATTGGTATTTTTCGCCCAATTCAGACTTTATTCATTTTTTTTATATTAAACTTCATTATTATCATCATAGTTCTCGAGCAATATCAGTTAATACTCAATTCAATCTCGTTTTCCTTTCACCATTTATATGTGTATGTTTTGTTTAGCTTTACCGCTGGACTCTTGTCAAATTTGTTGTGTAATGTATCAATCATTCCTAAAAACACGATTAAGAGTCTGACATAAATCATCGAAACTACTGTTCTATATTTATAGTATTATATTTCCCTCGATGTCTGGCCCCAATACATACATAATTATGTAACTCACGTCTACGAATGCTGATCTTATAGCCTCCATTCATAAACTCCTATTAATTATCTGTATATTTCTACATTCTCCGAGACACTGATAGACCGAGAACTGAGCAGAAAAAGATCAATCACCAGCATTCAGGAAATCAATGCAGAAAGTGACGTTATTCTTTCTTGTCAATCAATTTACTGTTCTCATGAAAAACAGGACCTTTGACTTAGATATCTTAACAAAAGGAACCGAATTATTTCAGTTTAATTGAGTAAATCAAGACTATAAATGGTAAAAAAAAAAAACAAATATCCACAAGTTATGTAGGACGAGATTATCGATGGAATAACTAACATATAGAACATCAAGATACTGTGGATAAAAGCGGTGTTCTTCTTGTATCTGTTGGTAATTATTTCAAACATAACTAACACGAGTTGATAAGCCTATAATTACCTTTACAATTTGATAATAACAACATTATTATGCATTTCTAATATCAGCATGCCTGTGTTTTGCCATTTCCAAATACAATTTTTGAATGAACGAATACATATGAATAAGTATATACTCCAGAGAATATACATGCGTCAACACAACTTTATAAAGCCTATGACTTATACTTAATCTACCAATGTGTTCCACTCTCATTTGAATGCATGTAACTGAGCGTACTTGACTCTCACCAATGTAACGTGATCTCGCATCGCCACTAGCCATTTTCGGTCAATGCCCTTGAACAGTTCTTAAACTTCACTTAGAGCGTTGCACAGCGGTGGCCTCGAGATCGTAATTTCATGTCATTGCACACACAAGCGCTGGACGGACAAAGTGTCCTCGGGGAAAACAATTATTATTAGAAAGGTATCAGAATTTCTGAACACAAGGGGTTTTACGTCTTTAAATATACGTCTCTAAACCATATACATCATTCGAAATGAGCTGCTATTGACAACTACTGGGCATCCACTACTCAAAACACATAAGCAATGCTGAAGTGAAAAGCACTACCAATTCACTACTTGGTTACCACAAAGGTCTTCATGAAATTGTAAAAGAAAGGAAACTCAAATTATTGGGGACACAACAAGGTCAACTGGTCATATCCAGTTTCAAAGGAAAGGGGTATTTAAGTCTAAAAACGTCTTGGAATACGGAACACTATTTATCGGTTCTTGAAAGTAAAAAAACAAAAACTTTGATAAAGTTCCGAACTGCAAATCATAAATTCCCAGTAGAAACAGGAAGATATCGGCAAATCCCGTTGATAGAAAGGAAATGCCCATTTTGTGTGAATATGGTGGGTGACGAATATCATTACCTTTTAGAATGCTCCAAATTTGAAAATATTAGGAACAAATACATTGATAAAAAGTATCATGTTCGCCCAAGTATGCACAAATGTGGTTTGCACAACACTTGAAAACTAAAGATAGAAAAATCCTGGCAAGTAGACGGCTAATTTATTCAGATTATCAAGGCGCCATTTTGTAGCTGTAGCTATCAGAAGCTTAGAGTGAAATCCAATTTTGTTAACCCACCACCACCCCAATATCACCTTCCCATTTTGGTTAATATTGAGTGTGTATTTTATGACTGGAAAGATGATCATACTTTATACTACAAAATGTTCATCTTAGAACAAATGTTTCACTTTCTTATAAATGTCAATTATATGCCAATGTTTTTGTCACTTACTATCCATTATTGATGTAATTTTCATATTTTAAAGAGTGTATACAGTACTGTCGTGTGGCGGTCAGCGTCACTCTTTTATTTGTTCTAGTCATCTCTTGTACATTATATAATCTTGATGACTCATATAAATAGGTAAATTTAAATTTCGGCACTTTTATGCCACTTGTTTATACTATGTGGTGAAGATTAATAAAATTAATTCTGGCATAAAAGTAACCATTGTCATCATCAACATCCTGTTCAGTGTTAAGTGTTTTTAATGTGGTGCAAACTGTTTTATGTCCATAGGATATAAAAATATTTCTGTTTGCATACATTATAATTGTTGATACACAATTAAAACAAATCACCGAAGCTTATGATGAAAACATTTTGATTATTGTTAGAAAATGGCCGCCTAAGGGGCACGATCAAATACAACAAATCAATATAACGGCAAATCATACAATACGATATTAGATTTAACTTGTTTAATAATCTATATATTTCAACAATGAAGACGTTTTTTTGTCACTAAAGTTCAAATATTATAATAAAATGGCCGCCGTTAAGTGAAACAAAGACATGTATGTATGAGTAAAACTAGTTGTTGTCAAATTATTTCTATATTAGATATATCAGGATGTGTGTATGTATAAACATGATATTAACCACCTACCCCCCTCCCTGCACTGATGATGAGTTTTTAACTAGAATCCGGATTGCCCCCCCCCCTCACCTAGAATAACATGATTTAAATATTTAAAAAACTGCTTTGCCAAAATTCACTTCCATGTCATATTTATTTTAGACACTGTCTAACCATGAAACTTCCGTATTAAGAAAGTGCCTTGCGCCTTAGATAAATTTCTAAAAGCAAATAAGGAAAAACTTATCACAATTAGTTTTAACCAGAGAACTAAAAAAACGACACCGAGTAGTTACTACTCGTGAAAGATATTGTGACGATACGCGTCTGCCTGGGTGGATGTATGTGGCCACGATAACTCAAGAAAGATACCACTCATTGACGTCCCATCTTGTAAACTGTTGTAATTCAACCCGATGAAGCCCCCTATTTAATTCCAGCAAGATCTGCTAACAATTGACAGAGTTATGGAATAAATATTAATTACCAAAGAATGATAGAGATTTACTCATTCGCTCAATGACTGACAGGTTTCTTCTTCCGGCGTTCAATATTGCGTTTAATACCAGATCACGAATCGTTTAAAGGGTATTATTGATTGCAATTCAAGCAGAAATTTATTTTTTCAATGTTTTCAATACACATTTGATAAAGTTATATTTAAGTTATAATGACATAGTACAATATAGAAATGTTTTATTCTAAATGGTGTCGGGTTTGTACTCTATCTGAGGACTCATGTTTCTAGTTGTTCTTGTATTAGAAGATGACATAATCTTGAAATGGAGGCAAAGACTTGATTTTAACCATATCAGACGTTAAAACTGTGACTTTTTAGAAGATCACGGATATTTTGATATGTTAAGCTTTTGTTAATCAAATTCATTGAATTAAACATGCAAGCCAGATTGGTCTATATTTTGATATCTTGTCAAAATTGTCAAAGTATAAATGATTTTCTGTTTTCCGTGTCAACACTTGATGTTGAAAAGTCGACATAAACCAAAAAAGCAACGCAAAATACTGTCACCAATACAGTTTTAGTTTCCCTTAAAAACCATTAACAAAAGAAGCTGCTATTTAGAAAAAAAATAATTTCTCTTTTCTGTGTCAGCACTTCACCGTTAACTAATATAGGAAATTCCACATAATCTAAAAAAACGACGATTAGCAACGCAAAAAACTGTCACCAGTCCAGTTTGAGTGTTGTTTAAAACCCTTAACAAAGGATACTGACTCGGCATTTTAACTTTTTCATAACTCACTTTTTCCCATATTACATGAGCATTTCATAAGTCTATGGTTTCAAATGTCGTGATTATCATTCTTAATGGGATACTGCAGACTTTATAAGTACATACGATTCTAAAACAGTTTACTCACACTACTCTGTATGTTGTCACACCTGTTCGTACATTTTACGACACTCAACATTTCATTATGAACACATTCGGTAAGTTGACAATATTTTACATTTCATTTTCTAGGTTATTTACTTAGCAGATAATCTTTAGATAAACAATGTTCAGAAAATGTCACCACAACTTCAAATAGAGAAAAATGTACAAAGTGTTAAGAAATCGCATGAATTGATTTAAAAATAAATTATAAGAAAAAAATAACTGTATTTTGTGTTTTTAAATAGTTCATTGTAACTATATAAGTGACTGATAAACGTTTATTTCTCAATGTCTTTGTTTATTTTGTGTATGTCACTGGCTAACACTCACAGGTTTGTTATGTTGTATGTAGTCATATCAAGACGTGCAGTTAAACGTTTAGTGTACATTGGTCAATTGTTAAATTGTTAATTATCTATTTTTTGCATTCACCAATTCATCTTTGTTAAATATCTGTCCATTTTTAAAAGAGTTCTCTTACATATAAAAATCAAAAAAAATATAGCCTCACTTCCGAGTAAGCAAATGAACGTAAGTTCCCCCATATTTGGATTGATATACATCGCGCTTTTTTGCTGAGTTTAGTAGTTGATGGTTACTACTTGTGATACTGGTTATACATAAAATGTGTTTGCGTGATATGTTTGATTACCGAGAAGTTATAGAAACATTTCTTTTTCAATTTAAAGGAACTTTCAATTGAAGAAGTATACATTATAAAAGGGAATAACGACGTGAAATATAAACAACTTTGTTAATACTCATAATATTAAAGATATTTTCAATTCTTCAAAGCAATTACTACGCTCATAATTGGATGTTTTATTATTATGTCTTTAAGTTTGTTAAAGCGTTTTAGTTATTGCATGACAAAGACATTTTCTGACTTTTTAAATACTCAGGCTATTTATGAGAGCTTTTAAATCTTACGTTTTGATTTTTGAAAGACTTCGTTTAAACTCTTTTTAACAAGTTGAACATTTTATATCATATATTTTCATCTAGACCACTACAGGCTATTTTGTAACGCCATCCCATAAGTCGCTAAGAGTCGCTAGGGTCGGTACTATCGTTTAGAAATACAGATAAAAGCGCAAAGAATTGACTTTGTTAAACAATTATAGACGAAAAAGCAACTAAAAAATGTTTCTGTCTTATGTAGGAATCGCATTTAACGAACAAGCAGACAACTTAGCAAACAAAGACAGGAATATATTAGGGGCTAAAAGAGATAAACTCACTCATTAAAACTGAAACTACACGGCTGCTTAGCGGATCTGAAGAGGACAGTCGCCTTCGCAATCGATGCCGGAATGTTCATCTGACGAACGACAAGAAGAAGAAGACAATGCTTTCTTAATCGTAAAAACACACACCAGATACGTTGCCAATGAGAAATAGGGAAAACCCTGTTCAGATCATCAAAGTGTGAAAGGTAGAATTGAGAAACTAAATAACAAAAACCAATTGACAATCAAGTTCAAATAGGTCATGAGGCCATAAACCAAAAAGTAACAACATTTGCAATTATATGAACATATTATATGAAATGATTTTAGATGAAAAAATGAACAAGTGACACAAAAAAGGCCTATTATTATAAGTGTTATACACATTCTTAAACGCCATAACACTAAATACAAATTTTAAAAAAATATATCCCCTCCGAATTTTTCAGCTCACAATGTCAATATATATCCTTAGTATATGAATAGCCTGAATTTATGTCCATCTAACAAAACAATTACTCAATTAGTTTATGTGAATACCACAATGTCAAAGCAGATAATTGGGAAAGAATAAAAGTAGGCACATGTCGAACGTATATTATACAATATTACTTTATGAACATAAATTCAAGTAAAAACCATGTAGATATAAGAAAGAATAAAACATACTTCATTTCTTGTGCTTATTGTTTGTTTTACTTATAAGGTAGATAAGACACACGTCGGTATTTATATAAGTAGATTACTACTAAGGGTTCATCGTTATTACTAAAACGACATAGTATTTGAACCAATTTGTCGTAATATCATTGATTTGACGCTAGGTAATGTTGTCCACAGCCCCCTTTTCAAAATCCCTGCTACACGTCTTTTGCACATAAGTCTCTTCTTAAAAGGAATAATCCAAAACTAGTTGTAACATATCCAGATAACGAAGGGTATGATCTGATGACTGTCAAGAGACTAAAGTCAGTGCATGTTCATGAATAGAGACAGAGAAATACATGATTTTATTTTCACACCATAGTATAATTTTAAAGAAATTAGTATGCCTGTAGGTAAAAAAAATGTTTCAATTTCATTTTAAAATCATATGAAGTTTCATGTTTTAAACATATGTACGGTGTTTCTCATACTAATATAATATGCACTACAATAGTTTTTCTTTTTTTTTCTTACCAGGTATTACTCTGTGCTTGGCGCTTTTGGCAGCAGTTGCCTCTTCAGAGGTACCTGACGCCCCCGACTGTGCAAAAGACTGTGCTCATACATGTGCAATTGTTGACGTTTTGTGTCCAGTGGCTGAACAGTGTGCTCAGATCAAAGGAGTTTGCTTACAACTGTGTGGTGCTATGTGCGCATGTGAGGAAACATGTGAAGGAGCAGCCATTGCTAAACGTGCCAAGTGTGATACTTACTTCGCCGCACTTCCCAAAATCCCTGGACCTCTTGCTAAACTCCCTACGCTTCCAATTTGTCAAGCAGAGGAAGTTGCCGCTATGGGTGTATGTAGTGGAGAATGTGGTGTCCAGATCGCTACAGGGGCTGCAAAAGGGGCTCTTGACCATGCAGTCAAAGGTCTTATGCCCACCCTGATGAGCGCAATGAAGATGCTGCCAGAACCTGTACAAAAAGCATTGGCACCAGTATTAGCAATGGTGATGCCCAAACCTGAAGCACAAGCACATGCATAAGCAGCATCACCTGATGTCGTATTTGCCACTCCAAACTTGTCAATGTCTTATATCATTCTTTAGATATTTGTTTTGAAGAATTAAATACAAAACACTTACATCTCTGCGTGTGTTCATTAATTTCATTGTTTACTTTTGAGTTATCTATAATGATTGATATAAATGATGATACATTTCTTTCAACAAAATATAGTAATGCCGCTGTGCACATATTGCTAGTAACTGTTTCATAAAACTACAATACAACTCTTATTCTCTTTGAGATAAAAATAACTTATTTGTGCGTATTTTGAGATGTTACAGCAACAAAAACACATTTCATCCTATTATTTATAACCATTTTGGCCATTTATCTGACAAAAAGCAAAGACATACGAATACTTCTACAAGCCAATTTCACATTTGTACGGTACGATACTTTTTTCGTATAAATTCATCAAAAACTTGAAAAACGAAAAATAAAGGAAAAATTACGATGAATATAGCCGATCTAGTTTTATAATTTCTTAAAATAAGTAATTTTCAATTTCAAGTACACCATTAAATACTAGATTGGTAACTCAAGTAAAAATTACAAATTTCTAAACAAAAGTCGGGCCGTTGAAATAAATCAATTATAAAAGTGATTTTATGTTCCGTCAGGGTGATTTTTGTACAATGATTTTCAAGCGTGCCGCCGCAGCGCAGTGCCAAGTGATACATAAGATGACAATACTTTCCCGAAAATGAGTATTGGCAACGCAAGTGCTTGAACATTTACAAATTGATTACGGAGAGTACGTCAATTTGTATTTTGTTTCTTTCTTTAATTAGAACATTCCTTTAGAAAAAGAGTCTCGGTCACCTTTGAATATGTCTAATTCAGAGATAACATTATCAGAAGATGTAGCGTAGCGAAAAAAAAGCCTACTAATTGAATGAGTGCTAGCGAACATTATAATATTTTCATATATATTTTTTATATTGTTATTCGGAAGAACTTCTCACTTACTACTTATCGAAGTGAAGTAACATTAAACATAAAATTATTTGAGTTATTAGTAAAAATCAACGTAACTAAGATATCCAACAAGAACCTTAAATCACAAATTTAATTAAACTCGTCTTTTTGTATTTAAAAAGCTGCAAAATTTCACACTTTTTCAAATGATGGTTCTTGAGTCCTATGTTTTCATGGACAAATAATGACACAGTTCACAACAAGAAGTTACTCCCGTTGTTGATCTGTTTGTACTACTGCATCGGCGAATGAATATATAATAAGATCAAACATGGTGATTTATCAGAATAAGTGTCACATCTTTATGTTCACTATATTACATGATAAACCAACACTCATTAAAATTCTTCAAAAAATAGTAACACTGTTGAATCGACCCGCACAAATTATCTGCAAATTATAAATTGCACAAAATATAAAACTGCTTGATCAAAGTGGTTTAAATATTTTCAAATTTCAATAAATAGAAATAATTTGACAACAACTAGATTTTCCCATACATACATGTCTTTGTTTCACTTAACGGAGGCCATTTTATTATAATATTTGAACTTTGGTGACAAAACAACGTCTTCATTGTTGAAATATATATATACTATTGATTATTAAACAAGTTAAATCTAATATCGTATTGTATGATTTGCAGTTATGATGATTTGTTGTATTTGATCGTGCCCCTTGGGCGGCCATTTTCTAACAATAATATTATGTAGATTATATCCTTTAAAAACCTGATGTTAGTCACAAAAGAACATGAAACATCTCCAGAAACGCTTAAATGCACATTCAGTGAATGCACAGTTCTTCTATTTCCGCCCTAAATATAAACAAAACGAGTTGTAGTAATAATAAAAATGTGACCGGTGACGGTCAGTAAGCCACGCTCTACCGCTTTTAAACTCTTAATCACCAGTCTCATATTGCAAAAGATTCTCACATTCATCATTTGTTTCTCTATCTGGTTCACAATATACATCCTTGAGCCTACTAAAATAAAAGGAGAACTGCCGATTTATCCTCACACCTTTTCCATCTGCGTGGCTACTATATTTCAACCATTGATTTTTTAAACACATGTAATCAAAGCTTAT
>JAUUEB010403752.1:0-12128 GCA_032362205.1 Clione limacina
TTTGCAACAATGGTACCTTTGATTTGTAGTGTTACGGTGCAGAATTAACCCTTTCAACTCCGCCTGAGCTTGAGATTCAGATATACATGAGACCCTAAAGTATTTTCTGATTAAATGTTGTTATTTTTCTTAGAAGAACCATCAGATTTACTTCCCCTGTCAATGAGCTTTCTTTTGCTTGTTGAGAAACATACCGATTATAAAGAGATCCTTCTGATAAACACATAACAGAACAAGCTTTTTTTTTTGTTCAAATTTTGTATAGAGTAAACAACAGTTAACGTGAAATCAATGGACTGTCCTTTTGCTTTGTTTTAGACACAATTTCAGCTCAAAAGGAGTATGCCTATTTAAGCTTTAAAGAGAAAAATCAAAGAAAAGTCATTTTTTGGTATTTGAAAAAAACTGCAAAGTCAAAGTCCTCACAAATGTGTGAACATACTTTGACATGTATCTACTACTGTCTATAAATTTGCTTTAGTGTCTGCATTACATCTTCCCATTTAAAAGAAAATCAAGAAGACATGGCTAATTATCAAAATACTTTTCTTCAGTTTAAAGAGAGTAGAGTTTGGATTCTAAAATAGTTCATGAACAAAAACTAAGAAGGAAAAAATTCAGTACTCTCAATTTCCTCAGTAATCAATAGTTTCAATTTGATGTGTTTTTGTTTTAACGGTTGTGTATATGATCAAATTTCAAGGAGATTTTACCAATTATCAATATCTTTGTTTGGAAAAAAATAAGAAAGGAATTCATCAAAATGACTGAGGAAACATTTTTCTTTCCATTTTGTAATAATACTTTACAAAAAAAATAATTTTGTGTATCAATAAAAACTCTACAAGTATGTTTGAGCCACTGACATTCTTATCTCTGTCATGCAAATCTTATATCAAAGAGCTGTCAACACTGGGCCACCTTCTGCACATAATGCAATGCACACATGCAAATAGTTGATAACAGAAATTGACAGAGGGAAGGATGTCCTGTCAGCCATAATAAATCATTGTCAAATAAAGACAGTTGGGGCCAGGCAAACATTCATCACAATAAGTTATCTGGAATTGCCCTGTTGGTGCCATTAAGTACTTAAGTAAGCTCAGGTCAAAAGTTTCAAATCAAAAGATTTATCTATGATCTATACTAAAAAATCAAAACGTTGGCCAGCTACATTGTAATTCTTGTTTAAGAAAAGCATCTTATCCACAATATTTTCATCTAAACAGCTCCTCTGTGCAATGAATCTGTCTGAATTTTTGGAAAACACCAATGGACCTGGCACTGAAGAAGCTGGAATGGCCAGAAATTGTTGAGCAAGTTTACTTAAATTGGGTGTCAGCACATAGTTTGATTTCCACCAATCTGCTGGGTGCACCTCTTCCCTTTTTGGTTGCTTAAATTCAAGATATCTTCTCACTTCAAGGGTGTGAAAAGTTGTGAAAACAGCTGATGAATCTGTCAATGTTTTCACTTTCAAATCAAATCTATTCCACAAAGATTTTCTTGGTTGATCTGTTGAAATCTGGGATTTGGGGACAATCAACTCTCTGTCTGCTAAGGCTGTTTTAGACATTTCCTTAAGTGATGAAGTCAGACAGTTTTCAAAATATTTTTTCTTCTCAGGATCACTAAAAGGCAGAAACTTAAAGCGAGGGTCAAGGACTGTGGTAGCACAGATCATAAAATTGGATTCAAGAGAAGAAGTCAAGGTATTAACACCAATGGTCAATGCCGAGTGAAGCTCAAAGTCCTCCTCACACTGAAAATCTGACAAAAACTCCAGCAGTTGTTTCAACATTGGAATAACTACTGAACATAATGCTTGGTTTTCAATAGAGAGTTCGTCTGCTGCCAATTCAAAGGGCTCTAAAATATCTACAATTTTTTTCATCATACAGACATCTCTATCGTCAATGCAATATTCTGATTTTTCAACACAATCCAAGGAAGTTGAAATTGCTTCATGTTGCTCCATGTAACATCGAAACATATTCAAAGTTGAGCTCCATCTGTCCTCATCATCTTTCAGGATTGTTTTCAAAGCATTGATTCCATCACCTACGTACTGTAAACATGATATATTCTTTCTTACTCGATTTGTTACTACTGCAACATCCTCTGTTTTCCTTAGAGCATCTTTGATGAGATTGTCAAGACTATGAACAAAACAAGGAACAATCTCTAACTCAAGATGGTGGATTGCATCTACCATAACTGATAAGGCAGTGCTACCCATTTCCATAACAACAGAAAATACTTTATCCTGAATTTTCCATAACATCAAATGATTCTTGAATTCTGAAGCAACCTGGATACTTGTCATGCCATTGAAAACTTGAAAAGTAAAGAGAACAAAGGTCTTCTTCTCCCACGATAAAGTAAGAAAATGTGCAGTGACTGTCACAAATTGCTTAGAGCTCCACGACTTCCAACATTCAAGTGATAAAGTTAGTTTGTCAACATTTTGCAATGACAGCCTAACATCTTGTTGAACCTGTTCATAAACTTGTGGTAAAAGTTCTTTGGACATTTTCTCACTACTTGGTAAGTTGTAATTTGGATTCAGAGCACTTGCCCAGTCATAGAAACTTTTATCTTCCATAAAAGAAAAGGGTTGCAGATTTGATGCAATCATTTGAAGCAATACAGCATCATGTATCTTATTTTTGTCTGATCTTAAAAGGTGTTGGGTGTTTAAATGTAAGGTGTTAAAATTTAATGTGGTTTCAACTTTTGAACCATCATTTCCTTCATCTGTATGTTTTATTTCATCTGAAGTGCTCGCTGTTGCTGCTGAGGCAAGAGATTTACTTGGCAGTACATTTTTCACGAAAATGTTTTCTTTAGAATGTTTAGTTTTAAGATGTTTAATAAGAGATGTCGTTTGTTTTGAATGCCCAAAACGAAACTTGATTTGAGCGCCACAAAAAGTACATCTACACTTGCAAGGGTCTTCTTCTAATACCTGATAATATTTCCATACCAACGATCGCCCTTTTTTCTTGACCCTTAAATTGAATGTGGTTTCTGAATGTTTAGTTTCAAGATGTCTAATAAGAGGTGACGTTATTCTTGAATGCCCAAAACGAAACTTGATTTGAGCGCCACAAAGAGTGCATCTACACTTGCAAGGGTCTTCTTCTAATACCTGATAATATTTCCATACCAATGATTGCTCTTTGCTGTTATTCTTTTTTGGACTTGTCATACACACTTTGGGATATTTCCTATTTTTGAACTTCCTATCATGGTAACGTTGCCTTTTAGGGATTTTTATTGGTGGAGGTTCATTTCTATGATGATACCTTATGTGAGCGATCAACCCTGACGTTGTCCCCGATTGTGGTAAACTGAAAGTTGTTTCACACAAAACACACTTCACAATGTCGTTATCACTTCCATCATTGACTTCTTTGAAATAATACCACACAACACTATTAGCATGCTTTTTGTTCACAGGACTGCTTGAACTTGTTGTTGGGGGACCGGACATCTTTTACAATGTTCATTCCTGAGAACAAAAATAAAAGTATTTTTTTATCATGGCTAACCAAGCAAATATTCTGTCTGAATAAAAATACTTTTCTACGTGCAAGCCTCAAACAATGAAAACTGGCCTGATCAAGAGACTACCATTTTGGGGTAGGTAAAATGAAATAACATCCAAAGTTTGTAAATATCTATCCATTACGCTTAAACAAAATTTATCATGTAGAGCAAGTACATAGAAGTTGCAGCACATGGGCTTATACTTATACCTTTCTGTTCAGAGCAAAAAAGTGTTTTTTGTATTAAGCTGCAGAGGGCTTCTTCAACCTTTAAGTCTTGGGCACTCAGATTCAAGAGGTGGTTTTGGTTTTCTAATGTATCTTTTAAGTACTAATCAAACAGAGGCAATACTGAACTTTCTTTAGCTCCATTGCTTACAAGATGTTAGTTGAGTTAAACATGGTCTTCTCACACGCATAATATGGAGGTTAGATCTCTTTGACATTGATAAATGTTGACTATGATTTTCTAAGCTGCCATGTACTGAAAGAGTTTTCTTAGGCTGGACTTCTCCAGGTCCATTTTAGTGAGTGTTTGCAATATCCTTGGTTGCATACAATTACAAGGCACTTCCTGCAAATGCTATGAGACATCTCTGGGATTTCCAAGGATTGACTTGAGCAACAAGCTAGCCCAGGCAATTTCGTCATGTGTACTCTGGTCCCAAAAATCCATCAAGACTCAAAAGAGGCTCTGATTGGATAACCCAGAATTTGGAGACAATAGAGCATTGCTGCTCATTAAAAGCCATAAGAAGAGGCAGTGCATGATAGGCCTGGTCAAAATCTTTAGAGAAATCAAATTTTGCAACAATGGCCCCTCACCATTCATCTAGGTCCATCAGGACAGAGGAGCTTTAAGGTCATAGTTAACAGAATAACGCTATTTCAAACTTTTTAGATTTTTATAAGACTTACATCAATATGAAGTTTGATGGGTTTTTTTACCTTGAAAAAATAGCATAGTGTCGTTAAATAAAGAGTAAAAAAAACATTTTGCACTGTAAATGAGCACTGTAACAGGGTTTTTCTAACAAGGATAAAATCAGAACTTTTGAAAAATTAGCATTGTAGTGAAATTAGCATTTTGATGAGTGTACTGTAGTGAGTGGCACCGTAGCAAGGTTTGACTGTTAGGTCGAAAAGTCACATTCGTTTCTTTTGTGCTTTTTTTTTTAGAAAAAATTGTAAAACTAAACACAGAAACAACCACCAAAAATCACTTAAAAGCATAATGTCAAAAATGTTGTTATGATGACAGCTCAATGAGACAAGTACCCGTCACCAATCACTCTGTGACATCCTACATCACCTGAGGAGCTATTAAAGTGCAGTCAGCCAAAAATCAACATACATTTGCTAGCTCTGGCCAGTTTAAAAGCAAAAAATCAAGTTTTCATTTATTTATGTTTCTGTTAATTTAATTTTTTTCGTTTGTGCCATTCAATTCTGAGACCCTAAATTTTGGAAAAAGTGGTCAAACAAATCTGTACTTTTTTATGCTTGGGAAATGTGAAGACTAAAAACAAAGAAAAAATGTAAATCTTTATCCATTCACACTTAGCTTACGAAATACATAAGCATATAATATCTGATCCTTAAAAAAGTGAGATAGACCAGCATGAGCATTTAGAGCAGCTATATGTCCTCATTAGTTTAACTGTCTCTCATCCCTATAGCGGCTGCATCTGGCCATGGGAAAGGTCTTTACTTCGTGAATATATAATAGCGATACACCATCCCCTTGCGGCTCTTTTTGCCATCATGAAGGGTTGACAAGCCATTACAGTCGCTATTAGGATGAGAGGGTGTTCAGCATGCAAGTGCATATTGATGCAATAAATGCAAGTGAGATAAATTAGTCAAAGGGTTCCATGAGTCTGAGGGATACATCTCTGGGACCATTGCACTGGACTATTTTTGGAATTGCATAGAGTGCCTCTTGAACTAAGTTCATAAACATAATTTTAAATTTGAGCTTAGACACCAACCGTATTTAGCATGCCTTTGCTTAAAAAATCCTTGAATCGTACATATTTGCAAAGCTTTCTAGCAGGGAATCGGAGCAGCATGTCTAATTGTGCAGCTCCAACCTTTTTAAAGAAATTTGACCTAAATGACCAGGGAAAAAGAGATTTCAAAATCATCATTTTTGTAGAAATTATTATTTCAGACCAATAAGTTTTACACTTTTGTTATTGCCATGAATAAAGCTTTACTTTGCTATACTATTGGTCTCTTTTTTTAAATAAATAAAAAGTACTGGAGCTGGAGCCACAAATAAAACTTCGATTCCCTGCTTTCTAGTATATGATGAGATACTTTGATGTCTCTTTTACACACATATATGACAAAATAAAGACACTTTTTGATAAGGTTTCTTTTTCATTTATTACCCAACTACATGAAGCAAGCTATATCTTACATTGCCTTAACATTCAGCAAAGAATGAAAAGTTCACAAGATATAAAATTTAAAATACTGTGAGAGTAATCAACATACAACTAGACAAAAAATACTCTTAAGCGTGTTTTTTTAAGGTCACATACATTATTTCTTACACCATTCATTAATCAATTCAATCAATCGTAGTTTAAATGCAAATTATCTCAAAAAAGGAAGAAAATGAAAAAAAATCATCAGTCACTTTTTAGATTACAAAGGTAATCTCATGTTTGCTATCTTTGTTTTAAAAAATGTGGATTTAATAAAGACAAAACAGGGTTTTATTAACAAGTAATATAACAATGATTAAAACTTGAATCTAGCCATAAAGCAAATAAAAATGTAGGTGGCTACAGTAAAAAATAAAAGAATTCATTGGAACAAAACGATCTTGAAGTTTCAGAAAAGAAAGACAATGATGAAAAAATGCAGTGGAACATGGAAAAAGTTGAACATATCAGAAGTAAATTGAGCTTCAGAAGTAAATTGAGACTTCTCTAATATTAGTGATTCATTTGAATTCAAGGGATGTAATACAGTAAAAACTGCATGTATGTCAAAGATAATTTTGTTATAAGCAATTTTTCAATAGAAAAATGTAAATTCTATGATAAAAAGAGAGATAAATTACGATTGTTATAACTCGGTTTTTGTAAATATAAGCAGCTTTTCTTAGCAATTTCTACATAGTTATTTACAATCTAATAAGGATAACACAATAGGCCAACACAAGTTCTTTGTCATCATGCTCTAATCACCATTTGAATGTCAATATTTTGATGGCTGTGTTATTTAAAAAAGACATTAGCATGGTTGCCAAAGAAATCTGAGAGCCTTTACTGAGGGCTGTTTTTAGAAGACCATTACTGAGGGCTGTTTAAGAAACCCTTACTGAGGGCTGTTTTTAGAAGACCCTTACTGAGTTCTGTAGAATGTGGCAACCATGCATTAGATAAGAGGCAGTTTCTGGTTTGATTGCATACATCACTTGCTTTGATTATGTGGAAGGTTAGCAGAGGTCTTTGATAGGATAAATAAAGGCTAAGACATTAGCAATGTTATCTTAACTCAGGTTATTTTATATTTAACAACTGAATATAAGAAGAATGTGGCCTTTTTAAAATGTAGTGAACTCTTTACCTATTGCTCAGTGAAAAGGAGAAAATGTTACATTTTATGATGCAAAAACCCAGTAAAACAAGCTGCACAAGAAACCTAAAAACTTTATAAAGTTTTCCTGTAATTGGATGTGCTAGGATGATATTTAAAAAGTATCCCTTTGACAATGAGATGCTTGTATCCAAGAGGTATTGCATTTGCAGTGTTAATTCCCTTTTTCATTTCTTAAGAGTGTTAACCAAAAAAGAGTAAATATTTACTGTAAGTATATGTCAAAAACATGATTTTTAACAACATAAGTTACGCCATAGCAAAGAAACACCTAAGAAATTTAGGTAAACTTGAATTAACATTTTTTCTTAATTTTACCCTTCATACTTTCAGAAACAAAATCTGCGTCATATTTAATGGTTCAAACAGAGATGTTACAAATGATAAAATTGTGAATGGATGGAAGCTTTATGTAAGACAAACTCTGATTCATTAAAATAGCAACCAAGTGTCCATATTGATAATGTTCATCTATCGTGGGTTTTGAAGTGCAAGAAATGCTTTACAGTGCAGGGTTAATTCTAAATATTATTATCATTTTAAAGTTACTAATGATAAATGGCACAAAGAAAAAGCATAACATGAATCGTGAATTATTAGCTTCAATGTAAGTAGTAACTATTTTCATGGTGACTTTTCTAAATAAACTATAATTTGAAAGTACAGATTGACTAATTTGAAAAATGAAGCTTGGCGGGTTTGAAATTAAAAGTCTGAGTATCACACCAATGTGGGAAATTCATTAATAAGGTTGAATCTAAAGGTTATTTTTAAGGCAAAATAATCTTACTTTTAAACCTTGACCTGATTCCGAAAATCATGTTTGCTGAGTGATTTGAGACTCCAACGAACATGTAAATGCAAACTTTTTGTAATAGAAAACTTTCTTAAGCACTAATCAAAATGTCAACATTTTCTTTTAAAATGACCTTAAAAGGGATAAAGATGATAGAGCTCAAACTGTCTATTTAACATAAAGATTTCCATTTTGTCAACAATACACATCAACCTAATGATAGTACCAAAAGATGGACAAATGCAGTTTTTAAAGCTAAAAATTTGTTCAGGCCCAGTGTGAGGAGCTAACAAAACAATCGTGTATCAACCAATATATATCTCTATATACCTATTTAATTCAAATATACATAAAAATGATCATATAAAAGCTGAACACATCAACAGGTCAGAATTCAAAGACAATTGTAAATGTAATATATACTCAATAATCAGAAAGGATTGACAGCTACAGCATAATTCTTGTTCAGGAAAAGCATCTTGTCTACGATGTTTTCATCCAAACAACTTCTCTGTGCCACAAAACTCTCTGTTTCCTTAGAAAGGACCATTGGACCTGGAACTGAAGAAGCTGGAATGGCCAGAAACTGTTGAGCAAGTTTACTCAAATTGGGCATCAGTGCCTGGTTTGTTTTCCACCAATCTACTGGGTGCACTTCTTGTCTTCTTGGTTGCTTACTTTCAAAATATCTCCTCAGTTCAAGGGTGTGAAGAGTTGTTGTGGGAGGTGATGTCTCCAGTATGTCGTTGACCTTAGAATCAAACCTATTCCACAAGGATTTCCTTGTCTGATCAGATGAACTTTCTTCTTTCAAGGCTAGGCTTTCCGAGTCGACTGAGGCTGTTTCAAATACTTCACAGAGTGCTGAAGTAAGACAGCTCTCAATATTTTTTGCCCTTTCAGAATCACTAAATGGCAGATACTTGAAGCGAGGATCAAGGACTGTTGTAGCACCAATTGTGAAACTTGATTCATAAGTACAAGTTAACTCATTGATACCAGTGGAAAGTGCAGTGTAAAAGTCAAAAACCTCAAACTGAAGGTCTGACAAACAATCCTGCAGTTGTTTCAATATTGGAATCACTATTGAACATGTTGCTCTATTTTCAACACATAGTTCCTCAGCTGCCAGTTCAAAGGGCTCTAAAACATCTACAACTTTTTTCATAACAATTACATCAGTATCTACAACACAGTCATCTGTTTTTCCTAAATAACACAAGGCTGCAGATATCTCTTCATGTTGCTCTATGTAACATCGAAACATGTTCAAAGTTGAGATCCATCTGTCCTCGTCATCTTTCACAATAATTTTCTTTAAAGGAATATTGATGCCTTGTATCTCTCTTAAAACACTGACTCCATCCCCTGAGTACTGAAGATATGATGCAATGCCCCTAACACGACTTGTTACTGCCGCAACATCCTCTGTTTTTCTAAGAGCCTCTTTGATGATATTGTTAAGACTATGGACAAAACAAGGAACAACCTCTAGCTCAAGGTGTTGGATTGCTTCTTCCAAAACAGCTAAGCCAGTGCTACCTGTTTTCATAACAACAGAAAATATCTTATCCTGAATTTCCCATATCATCAAATGCTTCTTAAACTCTGCAGCGACTTCAATGCTTGACATGCCATTGAAAACTTGAAAAGTAAAGAGAACAAATGTCTTTTTCTCCCATGCTAAGGTGAGGAAATGTGCGACCACTGTCACATACTGTTGGGAACTCAATGATACCCAAGACTCCACTGACAAAGTTAGTTTCTCAAGACATTGTGATTGTAGTGACAATTTCACATTTTGCTGCATCTGGTCATAAACTTGCGGTAGAAGTTCCTCTGACAATTTTTCACGACTTGGTAAGTCATACTGAGGATTAAGAGCCCTGACCCATTCATAGAAATTTTTATTTTCAACAACAGAAAAGGGTTGAAGACTTGACGCAATCATTTTTAGAAACAGAGCATCAATTTGCTCTTTTGATTTGACAATTCTGTTAAGTTTGATGGTTGAGGGTACAAATGCACTGACACTGGGTGTAGTATTTGTAAACAGATCCTGTTCAGTCTTTGGAATGAGGGTTCCAGCATTTGCATTCATCATTTCATCTTGAGAATTTACAGTGACTGTGTAACTGAGAGCTTTTTCTGGTACCAATTTTTCATCTTGAGAGATCTCTTGAGAATGTTTGGCTTCTAGATGTTTCATTAGACTTGTTGTTGATCTTGCTTGTCCATACTTGTACTTGAGAACAGTGCCACAAAAGACACAGCTGCATCTTTCAGTATCAGAAGCCAATATCTCAAAATATCTCCACACCCATGATGCTTTATGATTAGTTGTTCTACTAGCCATAGGATTAAGTTTGGCTCTTTTGAAAGGAGTGTCTGATTGTTCTGACAAAGTCATATCTTCCATCCAGTCAACTGAGTCTGGTTGAGACTTTATCATCACTGTATTTTTCGGCCTGCTAAAGCTAGCCCTGGCTGCCTTGGATCGTATAGGATCTGCAATTGGTGGGGGATCATTGGCATGTTTAGACTGTATGTGCTTTAGCAAATTTGAAGTGGTACCACTTATGCCCATGGTGTAATGTCTTTGACACAAAACACATACTACAGTCCGGTGATAGCTATCGCCACCATCAAATTCATCTTTGAAATACTGCCACACTATACTAGGGGAAGACTTTGGTTTTATTTTCTCAGCTCTGCCTGCATTTGGTGACAGAGAGGGGCTTGACATCTTTCATATGATTATCCCTGTGGACACAAAAGATGAAAACGATTTAGGAGAAAATAGAGAAATTTTATAAATGCATCTTTAAAAATAAGTATATATATAATACCTTTAAACACATATTCATCAGCATCACAATCTATGAAATAGCCGCAAGTCTAAGAAAAGTGTGTGAAGATAAAAAGGTGGTAAATTAACTAAGGGACACAACTTTTTCTGTTTCAATAAAGTCCATAATAATGAAGGATCACCCTGTTTTGCTAATCTATTAATCTACATTTTAACTTCAGAGTGTTGGTTGAAATTTTGTTTCATGCATTAAATAAAAATAAATTAAGATCCCCCCACACAGTATATATAGAGGGTTATATACATGTTGTTGTTTTTTTGCCATTCAACCAAAATGACCAAGCATAAACATACTTTTTGTGATGGAGCTGATGCAAACAGAGCTTACACAATACAGAAAAGAAATAGGGCACACACAAATTAATGTGATTCATCAAATAACAAGAAGATGTGTGTGTGTGTTCATATACTTTCAGTGTGTTCTGGTATCTTGCATCATCAAATAATCTATTACTATTACAATGTACTTCTATTTCATTAACCACAAATGTTGAATATCTTCAAATTAAATTGTGAGTCCCTGAAAGAGAAAACTGGGCCAACAAATCGCAATGTTTTTTCCTTGAAAAGCCTGGAAACTTAAAGAAAAGAAAATCAAGACTTTTACATCATGCATGAATCTGAGGGATATAGACTCTTACTCTTATTATTATATCAGAATATTTAATGGATGATACTAAGGTCAACTTGGAACTATTTTAAAATAAAATGTTCTTTCAATGCACATAATCATATGGTAACATCAATAATCCTGAGTAAATAAAAAAAATATGAAATTAACATTAATGAAAGTATACTGAGCAACAGGAGTAAAACAAAACTTTTGTTTAAAAACTACATAATACACCAACATCGTCGCCCATGAGGGACAAATTCCTATCAGTTTTGTGATATAGCTGGATTTCATAAAATGGCCTATCAAGTTTTGAGCTTGTTTATTATTTTTTTTAAATAATTCCTCAAGCATGAATCGCCTTATAAATTATAATAATCTCATTAAAGGGTTGTATGTGGTTTTTGGTGAGAACTAGAGTATTTATTCTAATTGAAATTCCATGATTTTGCCAAATGTGAAATCAAGTGTTGCGTAACTATTATTGCTCAGTATACATCTATTAAAAAGTATTGACTCACCTTAAAATTTCTTCTTTGTTTTGTACTGGTAACATCCATTTTTTTCAGAATAAAGTGGACAAATAATAATAATAAAATAGCATTATATAGCACTTTAATCCAGTGTTGGTTTGATTTAAATCAAGCTATTTTTTTGATTTAAATCATATGAATTTTTTGAAAA